>JAVSBS010020861.1:14177-49608 GCA_033124195.1 Coracias cyanogaster
GAGATGCTAGGACAAAAGTTGGACTTGATGACCCTGGAGGTCCTTTCCAACTGTAATGATTCTGTGTGATTCTGTGAGTAGATCTGGTGCTTCGAGGCATGGTCTAGGGGTCAGGGAGATGTTGGACAAAGGTTGGACTTGATGATCCTGGAGGTCTTTTCTAACCTAAATGATTCTGTGATTCCTCTGCACCCATGGGAGCTGGCCTGTACAGCCTGAAAATGTTGAGGAGGAGGGAGGTGGTTGAGTATCCTGGGATTTCCTAATACTAATATTTGAAATACCTCTGCCAGTAACCCAGTGGGGGCTGCGGGCAGAAGAGAAATTACTGATGAGATACATGTTATGAGAACGTTATATAGAAATAAGGGGGGTTTTGGGTACCTACTTTGGAGAAGCTTTGTAAGCGTGCCAGGTCCCTGGCCTGAAGCACCATTAGCAGGAGCACTCCTCAAGGAGCTTGGTCTACCTGATGTGCCTGGGAGTCATGTGAAGGAATGATGATAAAAGAGCTGTTTGTAAGTGATCCCTCCACCTTGGAACAAGCTTTGCTCTTAGGGAGAGCTCAAGCTGCTCTCTCTGAGCAGAGGGGCACCAGAAACCCCCCAGCCTTTCTGGTTCCTGTTACTCTGCAGTTGCTAGGAGCAATTCTGCTCCTGGTAACAAATATTCAGATTTTTCCGTGTGATAGTTTGGGGCTCATGGTTTTTTGGAGTAGGTTGCACATCTGATCACATCACATCACTGTTACAAGGTGTGTTTCAGGTAGGATGCGGAAGAAACTTGAAGAGAAATGCTCATTACAGAGGAAAGCATTGGGTTTTCTGTATGAGTTAGCGTGGTTTCTGATCCTGCCCTGTTGGCTTTCTTTTTATTTTGGAGTGTGCAGGAGGAGCTGCTTCCCTTTATGGCAGAAGAGGCAGCGTTTACTCCAGGACACAGGAAAATTGTTTTCTAGCCAGACCGTTAACTGATCCTGCAGCAAGCAAGCTGCCTTTCATCCTTCCGACTGGAATCATCTATGGAGAGAACTTTCCAAGGCCTTTCTCAGGCTTGCTCATGGTCATGCGAGGGAGGTTTTCACCTTCCCAGTGACAGCTTTGCAGGCAGGAGCACCAGCTGTGCTGGCCCTGGCAGCTCTGATCCCTGTGCTGCTGAAAAGATCCTGGGGATTTGTGTCTGCTTTACAATTTTGTGCAATTTACGTCTGTCCAGGAATAAAACTAGATGATGACTTCCCTGTGTTTGCCCCCTGAGGATGGAAGCTCTTTTCCCTCCTTAGTGCCTTTAATAAAGTACATATGGCTGTTCATACAGTGGATATCAAAAGCAACCCTTTTTCTCTGCGTATGAGACTCTGGTTCGTGCCCAAGCCTGCAGGTTCTGCAATCCCTCAGACGGTGACCTGTCCATCCTCCTTGCCCCTTCTCCTTCATGCCTGGCTGCTGTTCCTGGGTTGTGCACCAGAGCCTGCTGCCAGGTCTACTTCCCCAGGTTCACTGGGGCTGAGATGGCAGGTCAACTTTCTTTTCCAGTCTCCCCTTTCTTGTTAGGTCAATAAGAGGCATTTTACCATTTGTCCATTGTTTCGGGTTTGGGCAACATTGTAATTATGCCCAAAGAGCTTCATAGCTCCAGTTTGCCGCCTCCTGTTCCTTACCAGAAGGTTGGTCATGGGAGAGGAAGGATTTTGGAAGAAAAGCTGATAAATCATAAATTCCCTTGCAAGCTGAATCACAAGCGGTTACCTCTTCTCAAACAGGTAACTGCATGCTGTTCGATCAGTGCAGGTCTGTGGCATGCAGGAGGAAAGTCCCTTTTGGTTCACGCATACATACGTGCTCTTCTCTTTGCACATCAGTTGAATTGCCAGCTTCCTTCGCAGATTTTCCTCCTTGACCCCTGGAGGCTTTACTTTCTCGAGCCTCACCTGCTAGGAATGTACTCCAGGGTGGAGGTGAATGGGAAAGAGTTCTCTAGAATGTGGCAGAAATTTTAATTTCTCGGTCCTGCCTCTCATACAACTGCCACCTTTCCAGCATTTTGCTACAATTTCTGCTATGGAAACAGATTTTTGTGAAAAAAACTGAACCTTCCTCCCTGAATGCCAGAGGAGGAGTGAGAACTTGCATGGTTTCCCAGGCTCGTTTCTTCCTCTGGGCTCTGTCCTTGTCCCTTGTCCTGGCAACGCTTGGCAAGTCTGATTAACTGCTAAAAGTGTTCCTGCGTCTGGGTCCTCAGCCCACATCCCTGTTTTTGCCAATTCAAACAAAACAAAGGTGGGCTGAGGCTCCCACCTTGTAGTCTGCCCAGCACTCTGGGAGGTTAGAAATTAGTCGCATTTTTGACCCGCCTTAATATAAGAGCCCTCTTATGCACCTGTGCTAATTGCATACGAGTGATCTAGGAGCTGTAGTGAACATCAGTGAGCAAAGGGCATCTGTAACAGGTTTTTGGGCTACCAAACTGAAGACTGTCGAAGGCTGGAACAAACCTTCCTGTTGGGCCTTTTTTTGCAACTTTTACTGCTAGTATGTCAGAAGCCCTGGAATAACTCCTAGCACTTCACTGCAGCATCTTTCCTCCCACTTTTGATACTGGGTCGTAGTCCTGAGGTCTCATCAAAGTAGAGGCTCTCTGCAGTTTGGAGTGTAGATGGTAGCACTAATATATGCGTGCATAATATACATATGTATATATATATATATATATATATGCATGTATGTAGAAACCTAAGTTTCCCCTACACAGATGCAGTGTTGATCCTGTTTGGTGCTGACTTGGGTTGACAGTTGTGTGCTGAAATGATACTCACCAGGTAATTCTGAAGAGAGGGGCAGCTCGGGTGCCTGTTCACCTGGGGCAGGCTGAGCCAGAGAAGTCCCCTGAAGCATCAAGAGCACTAAGTATTACGGCAGCAGAGAATAGTGAGATACATAAGTATATGACTGCTTTATTTTAAAAACTTCTGCCTCTGCTTTTATCCTCTTAGAGTGTTTTGGCTTAAGAGACGTGTTCTGGTTACTGGAGAGTACAGAATTACGAGGGGAAGGAATCAGTCGCCGATTCTGATCAGCGTGGCCGGTCAACAGGGTCTGAGCATGCCTAGAGAGACCCAGGATGAAGCGTTTCTGCCTTGGGAAGTACACGTGTGCAGTGGTGGGTTGCATGCGTTTTGTCGTTCCTCAGCGTGTCTCTGAGGCTGCCTGCTCCTGGGAGAGAAATCGGTTGAAGTTTGGTTGCTGTGCATCCCTCTACTGCCTTCAGGGATTATTCCAAATGCCACTCGTGTGCCTGTACTGTCCCTCGTTAGTGTATCTCTTTTGCCAGGAACTGTGGATTTGCTTGAGCATGATTTGCACAACTTAAGCCCTTTCCCCGGCCTCCCCTTCCTCTTCATTTCTCATTTGTGCCGGCTGTCCGCTCGAGCGGCTGCTGTCAGCACACGGTAGAAAACCACCAATCTGTTAGAAAACCACCGCAGCGTAGCAGCAGGAATTCCAGATCTGCTTCTGGGCTGCCTCTTTGTCAGAAGAGCTCAGCCGTGTCTTTGTTCGCTCGCTAGCGAGTCAGAGATGCTGCAGGTTTGTTTGGAGCTTTTCTCGTCTTATTTGCTCAGTAACCAGGACAGTTGCCCATTGTCTCACTCGTGGTTTTATCAGGCGCTTTTAAGTGCTGCAAGGCACAATATCTTCATGCTGAGGAGAACAAGTGAATGCATATCTCTTAGCCAACAGCCCGGGGACTCAACGTTTCTGATTGGGGCTGCAAAAGGGGGAAGAGAAAGGAGCTGAATTTCCCACAGCAGTGCAAAAACCCAAACTCAGCCCATTTGTTGGAGCTGCGTGGTTCAGAGGGGGGGGCTCACATCTGGTACATCGCTCTGCTGTGGACAAAGGCTGGTTGAGTTTCCTAAATTGCTGCCATGATCATTTAAATGTGGAAGGAATACAGCGTGCAGGCAGTCTGGCGGTGACAGGGAGCGAAGGGCGTGTGACCTAAGAGGTGGCATTTGCCTCTGATTTGAGTAACAAAGAAGCAGCCTGTGTGCACCAGCAGGACAAATATCCTAATTTCAGCAGTGGTCCGTGTCAGTGCAGCTGTGTGAGAACTGAGCTGTCACTGGAGACAAAACTTTGTCTGTCTTTTGTTGTCGAGAGCTGGAGCAATGACATGAGGGTGAAAACGGGCAGCCCTGCCTAGGCACTGATTCCTGCACATGCAGAAGAGCAAACGCCTTTGGTCACTTAAAACTGGGGAGGCAGGAAGGAAAAAAAAAAAAGGCACGTTTTCTTGGATCAGGCCCCTGTGGAGGCAAACACAAGCCTGCCATCCATTAATGGGCCACTTGCATAAAGGTGGGAGTCTCACACACTGCGTGGCTCAAGCTGTCTGTGCTGATGCAGCTGTCAGCCTGTTTGTCTCAAAAATGCTTTTCTGAAAGGTATGATTATTCTAGACTGTTGAGCAAGTTCTTCTGTGTGAGTTTATTTAAACAACGCCGGTGGTACATGTGGAAGGACTCCAAATGAAGAGGGAGGGCAGTGATGTTTTTGATGGCCCCAGGATGGTAGGAAAGGAGGTTGTGCTGCCCGCGCAGCAAGGACACTGCCCAAGTTTTCTGAAATGTGCGGGTCTCCAGCTCGTACGTGGGGAGGTGGAGGTGTGCGACTTGTCCTGTGCATGTGTGCTCTCTTTGAGGAGACGGCTCATGGGGCGGTGAAGACGAGAGCCGTGGGGTGAATGCATTCCTGCCTGCTCATGGCCGTGCCCTGTGTTGGCCGCGCTTAGGTTCCCACGAGACATCCTGGAGGGATGCTGCTTAAAAGCCTGGCCTTGGCCCTGGGAAAGGCATCCTTCCCTGCCTGCCTCGGGAGAGGGGGCCATGCAGAGCACCCCTGGGCGGGTGGGGACCCCCTCCTGTGGAGGAGGACAGGAGGAAATTGGCATCGGGCTCTGGGGAAAAACCTTTGTTTGCTCGTGTTATTAGAAAGGAGCGAGGAAGTAATGATTTATTGATGCTTCTGTGATTCTCCTGCACTGGGCTATGAAGGAAGAAATTCTGTTTCCTCGCTGATATTCCAGCTCTAATTGAGCTGTATCTTGTTTCCACAGGGCAGCTCGCCTGCGGGGTGCCCGCAGTGCCCCCGGTTCTCTGACATGGTGCCCTATCAGCCAATCTAGCCCATGATCGTCAAGGATCACTGCTCTGCTCTTCCCCTGCCTCTTGGTGTACTCAGACTGGTCATGACAGGCTGTTTGTAGAGCCCAGCATTTCTCTGCTGCAGTGTTTTATTTGATTAAACCAGAAATATCTGATAGAGGGGGTGGCAGCCCCTCCTTTCTGTGGGAGATGCCATATGAACGTGGGTTGATAACTCGCCAAAACACCCCTCTATTTTCAGGGTACATTGGGCAGAAGGTGGTGTCTTACTGATGCCTCTTAGCTGTGCCACCCCACACCAACCGAGGAGACTCTTGCCCTCACCCCATGAGGGTGGGCATGCATGGCCAGTACCCTCCACCGCAGTCATGGCCCTGTCCCTGCCATCTTCTCTGCCTTTCGGGAGACGCTGGTGTGGCTGTGCCACTGGTGAGCTGGGAACTGGTGAAGGATATAGTTAACAGCTCGTGTGCTGTCCTGGTTACTCAGGGCTCTGCCAGCCCCCACCCATGCGGATACCAGCACAGCTTCAGCAAATCCAGCTGCCAGTCTGTGACCTCCCTGCGTGGCCAGGACGGCCTGTGTGGGTGTGTGCTGCCTGGCCGTACCACTCGGGATCTCTGCCTGCATCCCAGCTGCGAGCATCCTCGGGAGCGGAGGCTGGCTGCAGGCAGGAACCCCCTGCCCGCGCTGCCGAGTGGCTGGTCTCCCTGAACTGCACAGGGAGAACAGCGAGGCAGGGGCCTTGTCCTGAATGGCTGTGAGCAGATAATCCCTTGAGTCTGAGGGAGGAGGCGGCAGTAGGTGAGACAGCAGCAAACCTGACCTTTGCCTCACAGCAACCCATGCTCCTTTGAACTGCAGCATGCTTTTCTGTCCATCCTCTTCAAACAAAGCCGTGCGGTTTTGGTTCACCTGAGGAATGTGCAGAATCATGTGACTTATCCAGGATACTGATTTCAGTTGAAGTTTATGACCATAGTGCCAGAGATCCCCAACGCCGGGTGTTCTACAAACCCTGAGTGCAAGGCAGCCCCTGCGCTCAAGACCCTTGGCTTCTGACCAGCCCAGGTGAGCAGGACAGGAGGAGATGATTTATGAGCAGCATCAACAATGTCATAAAGCACAAGTGGCAAGTTAATGCAGCTTTTTTCTTCCAGCATCTTTTGACAGGGCCCTGCTAATAGTGGGTTGGGGAGCGGAAACAAAGGAAAGAGCACAGCGGCTAAAAGCCGGTTGTCACAGCGCTGCTGCGTTAGTGTAAAAATGCTGTGTTCTGTCAGAAAAGAAGCACCCTTTACATAACAAACGGCATCACATGGCGACTAGCAGCTCCAGCCTGTGGATTTGTAATGGTTTTAAGCTAGAAAACGGTAGACTTAGGTGGGTCATTAGGGAAAAAGTTCTTCAGTATGAGGGTGGTTGATCACTGGAACAGGTTGCCCAGAGAGGTGGTGGAGGCCCCATCCCTGGAATCATTCAAGGTCAGGCTTGATGAGGCTCTGAGCAACCCAACCTAGTTAGAGATGTCCCTGCTTGTTGCAGGGAAGTTGGACTAGATGGGCCTTTAGAGGTGCCTTCCAACCCAGTACATTTTATGATTCCCTTACATAGGTCTGCAGTTCGAGGTGGTGAAATGCTCCCTAGACTGGATGGGGCTGCTTGGAGGCTTCATCCCAAAGTTCAGTTCCAAGTGTTGGTTTTGTCCTTGATCTGGTACTTCTACCAAATTTGTCGATGTATTTTAACACATCTAGGTTTATTTTAAATTTTTTTTCCAGTTGCTTTCTTCCATATGTCTTTCAACAACAAAAAAACCCTTCTAAATTTTTCTTATTTAAAGCCAAGTATTGCAGAGAGGGCCTCTCATCCCCACCTTGTTTGGAGGTTGTTTCCCCCCCCCTCTAGTCTGCAGTAGCTGTTAATTCACATTTGGTTTAGCAATTAATCAGGATATAAATAATACATAGCATGTTATCAGAAAACTGCATGCCAGTGCTATAGAGGCAGGCACTGTGGGCCCTGGTGGGGAGGGCTTGCCTTCTGCTGCTCTCCAGCCCCTGAAGGCCAATTAAGGTGCATCCTTGATGAGATTCCAGCCGCTCCTTAGCTGGATAAATGGTTGCTCTGATGCACAGGTGGAGGGGAGAAGGAAGTGAAGATGAAGAGGGTTTTAGTGTTCAAAGAGCTGCAGTGAGTGCTGGAGCCCAGGTGCTCCCTCCTCTCCCCCTCCTCTGTGCTCTTGGTGGTACCTGCCAGTGGTGGTACCCAGTGGATGGTGCAGGCACCAGCAACATCTTATGGGAGACCTGTGGGACTGCTGGATGCAGGGCAAAGACTTGGCAGCGTGCCCTTTGCCTTAGTGCTGTAAAGGTCTTTTCTTCTGAAGGCATGTCAGCTGTTGATAAACAAAGCCTTGAAGAATGACCCGAGTGTGGAAACCTGCTTTAGCTTCCCCTGCCTCTTCACTGCAGCTCTCCAAGCCTCCTGAGCAAGCGCAGGGAATGACGTCTCTGGTATTTCTTGCCTCAAGGCTGGTGTTTATTTCAGCTGCAGTAACAAGCACTAAACTAGCTGGCAGGAAGAATAAATGTTGCTATGGCAGTTTGGGTGGAGATTTGGAAAAGGCACTTTTAAGTTGCAAAACAAATATAAAAACCATCAAGAAAAAAGTGAGCAAAAAATGCAAACTGAGAGCCACCAGACTCTGAAGGCCACCAGATTTTGCCTTTGTAATGTTCACGGCTGTGTATTTGCTCCATAGCAGGGCAGCAAGAGCAGAAATAATTGAGCTTGGGATAAGCTGGGCTTTGCAGTGGGATCTCAAAAGCTCCCTGCAGCAGGCTGAATATTCAAGGCTGCTGCATGGTCCTGAAGCTCTGTCCCTGGTCTTTCTGTAGGGATCATTGGACTTTGATGCTTGTAACAGGGATTTACTTTTCAAACCGTAAACCTTGAACAGGCAGACTCCGTTTGAAATACGGCTTCAAATGTTTCCTCTGGAGGAAGGAGGGAAAAGCAAGATGGTGCTGAGGTGGGGTTCTGGCTCTGGGAGCTGTTTGTTGGCCCTTTGGTTCATGCGGTGCCTGCTCTGGGAGTTTACCATACTGTGGTGTCTCTTAACTTCTGGTGCACAAGAACTGCAACCGAAGCAACACAGTAACATGTGGGATGTTGTGTTCCTCAGGTGCTGGAACAAGATGTGGTTCTCCAGTCTATTGACCGTGCCATTGAGGCAGTGCACAATGCAGCCATGAAGAATGGGGGAAAGTACAACCTGGAGCAGAGAGATGTCCTCCAGTAAGTATGATGGGCATCTGGAAGAGCTGGTGGATGGAGGACGGTCAACATGTGATGCTGGTGTCTTTTCTTGGGGGTCAAGCTGGACGTTGTTGGGAGTCCCTGTGCCACAAAGTGCTGATGCACTTGGAAAGCTTCCCAGTGTTTGAGCTGGTGGCCAATGCTGCTCTTCCTGTCAACCTCATCCAACAAAGCCATGCTTTGGTCTTGCCCCTCTGTCCTTGTGCACATAAAGAAGAGGAAACTCTCAGCTGCATTGTCGGCATGGAGGAGAAATCCGAAACCTTTCTGAATGCGTTTCCTCCTCTCTACCAGCCTGAATTGTAGAAGTTGTTGGCATGTGTCACAAGGTCCTTAATATGTTCTCAAATAATTGCTTCTGAGGGGAATTTCTGTTTTTCTCTGACACCTTGCACTCCATGCTGAGGCACACTGGTTTAATCTCTGTTGAACAGCAGTTCTAAAGTGCAGGCAATTTCTGAAGCTTGCAATGCAATATGTGACTCTCCCTCGAGGAAGAGGCATTTTTCTCCAGCAACCTGATGAATAAATCATGGGATCTTGCAAAGCCTCTTCCTTCCTCCCCCAGAAGTGCTTCCTTAGTTGTTAATGAAACTGGAGTTGGTGTTTAGAGTAATGTAACCCATTCTGGTATATGGAGCCCAAATGCAATAGATCATTTAAAAATATCATTTAAATGCTGCACCATGGTCGCTCCGTTCAGCTTTGCTGTTCCTGATGTTGTCATTCTGTTTCAGAAAACTGATCCATCACCGGAAGGAGACAGTGTCCCGTAAAGGTCACTCTCCCACCCCACAGGGGATGGTTATGACGCAGTCCTCCAGCGATCACCATCTGGACGTGGCACGGCAGCCCAACGGGGTGTGCCGGACAGGATACGAGCGGCATCACAGTCTTCCAAACACTGAGTTCGAGGAGGAGGATGAAGGCCTCTATCAGGTAACAGTGGCTGGACTCTTTCTAGGTTCCTCCTTTGGTAGTATGACATCACTTGTCCTGTTTAATAAAGCACCTTTGCAGCTGAAGTCACAAATCAGAGGTTTGTGCTGCTTACAGAGGTTGCTGCAACGTAAATTGGTGCTGTCTCTATGTAAGAACTCCAGAACAGTCCCTCTGCCTTTTACACTTGTCGTGCTTTTTGGGATCCTGGAGGGTCCATGGTTTTATGGTGACACACAAGGTCTGTTCTATGTTGTGTGGATGTCTCTTGACAACTTTCTAGCAGAGTAGCAAGCTCCCCAGAGAATACTTTGAAAACCAATTCTGATGTGAGCAGCAGAGCTCCCTCCGAGCGTGCAACGCTTTGTTTCCCCATTGTTCAATCTGCACAACAAGATCTCTGGTCCTTAAGCATTTTATCTGCTGTGGCTGCCTCTTCTTACTACTCAAAGCATAAAACCCCCAAAGATCCTGCATTGTCTGAATTCTGCTTGTCATCATGAATTAAAGGTGAATTGCAGGAGATATGATTAGAGCAGGTATTTTTTTATCTCGGTTAACATGGTTCCAAGGGTTTTGGTGTGGCCCCAGTGAGGTTTCAGAGAAGCAGCCTAAGACAGATGCAGCAGTGGTGGGGGATGAACCATGTGGCTGATTACACGGGGTGTGTATAGCTGGATGTTGGGGCTAAAGGTGCCGAGCAAGGATGAGCGCAGAGATTTTTTTTCTCCTACAGATGAACACGTGCATTGTAGTTTTTCTTCATCCACCTGGGATAAGTGTTTGGAGGCAGTGTTTATAAGCTCCTGATACACTGTCACTCATAGCAGATGAGGCTTGTTTTACACCTGAAGAACCACGAGCCTGCAGAGATGAAAGGTAGCTCTGGCTCTCACAGAACACAGCAATTCCTGCAAACCCCATTTTTCTCCTTGGTGTTCATTTTTTTTCTGGGCAGCCAGAGCAGCTCCATTCTCAAGCCTGTGCATTATGGGCTAAGCAAATGGAGCACCTCACAGCCCATTCTCCATGCCGATTCCCTGTCTTTATCTGGTCTGTGGTTTGGTTGCTTGCCAAAAAGGAGCAAGACGGATTCCTTGGCTAACAAAGAACTGTTTCTCAGTGGCACGGAGGATGCGGTCAAAGGGCCTCCAGCTTAGTCCTGTGCTGAAAGGGCTCCTTGAGATTTTAACAGTTCAGTTGAGGGATTTCCTGTGTGCTTTGAAAATAATGAAATAGAGGAAGCAGCATTGCTTTCTCCCACTGGCTATGCAGCTGCTGAAGAGGAGACCTACTGAAATCTAAACTTCCTCACCAAGTCCGGAGGAGCAGAGGTCTTTGGATGTGTGTTTTGCTGCTTGGAATTTTTTGGGTGTGTTCAATGTTTGCATCTGAAAACTTAAGCAAAATTTGAGGTGCAAATTTCCTGTTCGTGGCTTTGCTCCCAGGGCTGAACTGCCTGAAGTACTTGGTGATGGTACCTGTGCCAAGCCTCTCTTCAGCTCCTCTGTCGGTAGCATGAGGTGGGAAGCTGGGGCAGTTACACAGCAGCTGCCAAGGGAGGTGGTTGGGCTCTGAGAGTATTTGCTGCATTTGGGCAAGCTCAGGGGGTTTGTGATGCTCATCTCCAGAAGCTTTGCTGCACATCAGTGTGTCTGGCTTGGCAGAGTTTGCCTAGAAGGAAGTGATGGGCAAGAGATTGTTGCTTTAGGTTTTTGTTTTATTTTAAAATTCCTACTATTGCCAGGAGTTGAGGGAGTGGTGGTGGTCTCTGCCTGCCTGGCTGGGAAGGGGATGGGAGTGTTGCGGTTGAGTCAGCTCTAGTCTAAAGAAGCATGGGAAGCAGAGCCTGTGCTAGCAGTCACTGCAAAATGGAAAAGGAGAGGCAGCAGACGTGTAAAATCCATGGATTTGGGCAAGTTCACAGGCCCATGGGGAAAGGGCAGCTTTCAAGACATGCAGGCACTTCTCCCTGGACCCTTGGTGAGATCCCTCCTCTTCTCCTGCCTGGATAGGAGGGATCTGACCTGCAGGGACTCCTGCATGGTCCCCTTCCCCATAGCAGCTGGACAGAAGATGTTTTCTTCCCTTTCCTCCCCTTCCCTTGGGGGCTTTTGGTGTTGTACATCCTCTTGGCCCCACGCAGCGGCTGGGATGTGGAGCAGAGGCAGGAGATGGCCACTCTCACAGCTCCTGACCGTGTGGCGTCTCACAGCTTGGGCAGGCATCAGCGTGGGGAAATTCATGCGATGCTTCGCGTTCTCATCGCAGCCGCTTGAACTGTGGTGCGTGGCCGTCTAAATGAGGCTGGCAGGGCTCTTGAGCTAACATTAGCTGTACATCTATTAATTTAAGCACTAGCTGTGTTTAAACTTGCATGGTAAATTCAGAAGGGCTAATGAAGCCATGGAAATACTCCAGAATGGCCCAACCCGAGCTATCTCCAAATAATGCCAGGCGGCTGCGCTAAGCTCTGAGCCTGCCTGTCTGCTAAATCCCACCGCTTTGGTAAGGGTGGCCGTGCCAAGCGGCTCCAACTCGTGCTGTAGCTCCATCGCTCTGCAGAGAGGGCTCTGCTTTTAGCACAGCTGAGCTTTCCAGATTTGGGACCAGCCTTCCAGCCATGCCGTGCACAGACCCCTCCTGATCTGTTTGGTCTCTCTCAGCTGTGCATTCTCTTTTTGGATCATTTTTGAAGCTGTATGCAAGTATCAGATGGCACTTTACCCAGAGAACAATGTGGGATGGATTGACAACAGCAGAAGAGGCCAGGCTGGGAGATTGCAGTGGTGTCTCCTACTAATCCACCAGCTGAAGGTGCTTGTAGAGAAGTGACTTATTTGGCATAACAAAATGTTAGTTGCATTAGGTGTTGTGTGAGGGAAAGGGACCGAGAGACCCCTTTTTAAAAGTGTTTGTGAGCTGTGCAGACTGCTGTGTCTTCACTTGTCTGGTAGGGTGCAGCCGTGGGCTGTGAGCGCCGTATTGCCAGCTTTTGGCATCGAGTCTTGGACATTTGAGGTGGCTCCTGAAGGTGTCTTATTCACAGCAATATCTTTGCTCCCATTTCAGAGGAGGCTTCTGCCCTTCCTGGATCCAGGGGGAAAAAAGATAGTATATTTTTCATTCTCCTTATTCTGAGCTGTTTAAGACCTTTCAGGAGCCTGTCTCAATTTTTCACAGTGGGGGCTGGCAGAACTCTGTGCCCTGTGTGGCATTATGGGGCTCTTCAGCACATGAAATGTGGCATGTTTTGGATAGCAGGCTCTGAACAGCACAAGTCCTAAGAGACCCTGAACCAAGTCTTCTGGCCCTGAGCTGCTGGGATGTGAGGATTAGAGTGTTGTTGCAACGTGCTCCCACCCAGCTTGGCTGCTGTGTTCAGCGGCATCCTACTGATGAGAGGTTAACGTGAGGTTACACCTCACCAGAGTAGTTCTGGGTAGAAGTGATGTTGGTGATCATGGTGTTTGGATCTGACAGGAAAAGGCAAGTGTAGGAATCTGGGTCTGGGGCTTGTACGCTGTTGGCTTGGCATTCCTAGCAGGGAAGACTTACAGGAGAAACCCCAGATGTGGAGAGTTAATGCAACTCCCTGGCAAAAGCTTTTCCCAGTGGGTCTTGCTATAGGTAGCGGAGGATTGCACAGAGGATCTAGCCCTATTTTCTCCCTGCATGAGCAGAAATAGCTCTGAGAGCATGGAAAAGGCATTTATGTGTCTCCGGTCCTTGGCTTTGTCTTTCTGCAAGGGTATTTGTAGCTGATGTAATGGATCTCTCCAGAAGAGTATCTAAATACACAGTCTGTTAGCAGCCTCTGTGGAGCCATTGAGAGTAAAGTGGAGTCACGGTGAGTGTGTGGGATTGCATTTGGAATAAAGGAGGAGTAACTGCTTGACAGGTCTACACGACATGTGTGCCATGTGCTGCTGAACACAGCAATTAAACAAGGGCTGCTTTGCCTGTCACAAGGAGGGGATGAAGCCCACTTGAGTCCTGCTTTGTTGTTCCAGGAAGCTGCCTATTAATATCTGTCCTCCTGAGAAAACTTCCCCGAATGATGAGAGATGTAAGGACAAATCTACACACACTCACGAGAAAGAAGGTTTCATAACAGAGAATGTCTTTATTGTCAACCTCCTTTGATTGCTCCAAAATCTTTCCTTATAGATCCCACCACAGCCCCGGCGTGCTGCTCCTGTCACCCCCCCGCCTCCAGAGAAACGCAAGAACACACAGATTGCTGCTCCCGTTAAAAGTAAGGACAAACCGCTTTCCAGATCTTGGGCACTGGGCGATGTAACAGTCGTGGTGCCTGGATGCTTTTTCTTTGTGCTTGGAAGAGCATCCTTGTCTATATCCTAAATTCCTATAGGGTTTATAGCCTTTTATATATATCTATAAACATACATCTGTCCTAAATTCCTATAGATTTTAATGCTAATGATCATGAGCTGGTGGCCTGTGCTCCTTCAAACCCTCTTGAAGGAGGGGGGCACCCTCTGGACAGCCTGGTGGCTGGGTGCCAGGTACAGCACCCTCCCAGTCCTCTGGTGCTGGTGGCCCAGGGAAACGTGGTGCTCTCCGAGGAGCAAACTGCCTGTTGGCATGGCCAGTCTGGCCAGTGCACAACCTCGATGATGTAAGATCCTGTGGGTGTTTTTCCACCACAGACACCGCAGCCACCTCCCAGCAAGGCAGAGGGTTTTGCTGGGCAGTGCAGAACGCGGTAGTTCACAGGGGGAGCTCGCTGGTAGTGCTTTTAGGACAAGCTCAAGTCTTGCTTTTGGCTTCCAGTCTGCTGGGCACTTTCTTAGTACAGTGCTCAGATGGAATTTCCGTAAAATTGGTGTCTGGTGCCTGCAATAAAGAGCAGTAATGATACCAGGGGCACATCTGCCAATTTGCTGCCCACAGATGGGGAGCAGCTAGTGAGGAGCACAGGGCCAGGGCAGGAGCTTCTCCATCTTCAGCATGGTTGGGCTGGCAGAGGCAGTGGTCATCCTGCTGAGCTGCTGTCAGTTTGCCCAAGTGCTCCTCTGTGCTGTGCTGGTCAGGCCATTAGCGACACACAGCCTATCTCAAGTCCACTCATGTCACCTTGTGAGGAGCAGGGCAGAGCTGTTGACTTGCAGGTAGTTAAATGAAAATTGGGGCTGGCACCAGCTTACTTAATGGTACGTAATGGTATTGAGCCACTTTTCACTGTGATAGTGGGAGTTCGCAAAGGTCAGTTTGCTTCAACTCATCATCTTGATTTAATGAAGCATGGTGGGAGCTGTGATTCATGAATGCCTTTCTGTGAGGAGGAGGAGGAAGAAAGAGGGATGCTGAAGCCTGTGGGAGGGAAGGGCCCTGATTTTCTGCCTAGCTTGTGCTTGCCTTGGGGTGGAGTGGTGGATGGAGTAGTGGAGGGTTCCCAGGACCAACAGGGGAGGAAGGGTTGGAGTTGCTTGCAGGGGTGCAGCAAAGGTGTTTCGCGTGTCTGCCCCACTGGTCCTTCCTTTGGTGTGGGGGAATCTGCCCTCCCTGCGAGGTGGGCTCACCATGGAGCGCGCTGCTTCTCTTCCAGCACTAACACCAGCTGCCTTCACAAAGCTCTCGGTGAAGGTAGCCCAGTGTTTGCCCAAGTAACTGTTGTCATAGCCAGGGAAGGAAGGACTCAGATATGTTTCTGCCCCCTAGAAACTAATGAATAAGGTATACTAGAACTATATACTAGACCAGGTTAAAGGAAAGAAAATTCTAAACATCTCTTTTGCTTGTCGTGGATTTTTTTTTTTAATTGGAAGGTGGGACAGCTACTGCTGCTAGTCAAAACTAGATGTGGGGGAGAAACACAGTAGAGCAGATGAGGTGGAGGCTTGTGAAAGCAGTGGGTACTAGCAGGGCTTCAGGGCTCATGATCAAAGGTTGGAGAGTGCTGAAAGGGAGAGACTAGAGGTGTTGCCAGCCAAATGTTTCCTTCGTTGTCGCTGCAAACTGGTGTGCAGTCAGTGCGGTGCAGGCTGTCGTGTGAAGCCTTTGGTCTCTTGCAGTTCTCAGGCACCATCATTCAGAAGTGTGGGGGCTTAGATCCTGAATGCAGAAGAAGGCCCTTGCTAAGCCAGGGGGGAATGACTTTTCTGTCCCTTAGTCCTGTCCCTCCCTCCCTCACTTCCCCTGTGTAAAACACTAAGCCCTTTGAAGGGTATTCATCTCAACAGAGTAGTTTTCCCCTTTCAAAAGAGGTGATTGTGCAGGAAGGCTCCAGAGAGAACTGCTACAATTTTTGCTTTGAGATAAGTGAGGCAGGAAGAAGAGTTAAACTGCTCTGGTCGCATGCACAATGAGCCTTTTAATGGACTGTGCTGTAGCAATTCGTTTTTTTCTTTTTTCCTCTGATGCTGTTGCTAAGGCATTTTTAATTGTTCCATTTCAGATGCTGTTGAAATTATCCCAGGGTCAGCTTCTAGTGCCTCCTCTATAAGCACGACATCCCTGGATACCTTGTACACTGCTTCTTCCGTGTCAGAGACCGCTCTCCCGACGGCCGCCTCCAGTCCTGCCAACACCCCACCCCCTGTCCCCAGCCGGAGCGTCCACACCACGATAACGCGCAATTTGGACACCGGCTCTGTGGCCCACTCCCGCTATGGGACCTCCCCGAAGGATGGGGCCAGCAAATCTCCCCAGACCAAGAGGGCTGCTCCAGCACCACCAGCTGAAGGGGGGACCCAGAGGTCCCACACTGTGGATGGGGAGAAGACTTCTCAGGTGAAGAAAGCTGCCCCAGCACCCCCTGCAAGTCTAGATGCCTTCAACTCCCTCTGCCTGGAGGATAAGAAGGCGGCTGTGGCAGAGCCGGTGCCACCAGAACCCAGTGGTCTGGTGGCATCGGTCCCCAAGACGATAGGTGCCGAACTGATTGAGCTGGTGCGCAGGAACACCCACCTCAGCTATGAGCTGTCCCGTGTGGCCATCGGCGTGGTCATCGGCCACATCCAGACCTCCATTCCAGCAACCAGCAGCATCATGGAGCAGATTCTCATCTCTGTGGTGGAGAGTAAGGTAATGCATGCAGGGCTGGACTGAGGGGCTCTTGCAAACACCTTCTAGCATCAGGCAGAAGGTGTTATGAGCTCAATGAGCTCTCCTAATGTTTGGGATGAGGAGCACAGTGAGATCCTAAAGGAAAGGGGAGAGGTGCTAAAAGGGCATAAATGTCTAGCCTAGGGTTTAAACCAGGTCCAAGTACTGGTAGGAGGGAAGTAGAAAATAGATGAGTATTTTCCCCAAATAAGCTGCAGATATATGGCATAACCCTGAGTTTGGAGCTGGGGGTGAGAGGCGAAACCAACTGAGAGGGCCCTTGGTGCTGGGAAGCACTGGTAGGCTGTGGTGGAGGGGTGGGTGTCTTGGATAAGACTGGTTTGGGGAGAGGAGGTGAGATGGACAGAAGTGCACTGAACCACACGAGCACATCAGATGGGAGATTACAACCTTCCAGGTGCCAGGGACAGCGCTGGTGACAAAGTGGTGGGAATGGATGCGGCAGGACTTGGGGCACACTGAGAAAGCTCTGACATGAGTTGTTGACCACTGATTGTGGAGGCTCTTGGAGAACTGTTGTGGCAGCATAAAATCAGAGAAAGAAATGAATAGTGACTTTTTAAGGTATTTTCTGTTATGAATGTGACAAATAGAAGCTGAGAAAAATGGGGCCTTCACACTAAGTACTTCTGTGGATAAACCTTATATAAAACAATGTGCTGTGTGAACTTGTTTTCTTCTGCAGTGCTGCATGTACTGTGTGTAGATTCAGCAAGCCTATGCAAACTATAAATCTTCAGGGATTCTTGTCTCTTTGATGATGGAGCACCCAAAACTTCTATATGTCTGGCCTGGTCTTTCATCAAAGCGATGAAAACTAGTTTTCCATAGATGCAAACCTCTCTATTATTCCACAACACACACCTCAGCACTGCTTTTTTTTAAAGACCGTGAAAGAGTAGTTTTTCAGCCACTGGAGGAAAAGCATTATCTCGAGCGTGTTCTAAATAAACCTAATGCCAAAATGATTGTATATTCCTCTTTGCTGCAGACACGCAAGGAGGGAAATAAAAGAATGCTTCTTGGATTGAAATGGTGAAGTGCACCTGGGCAGCCCTCCGCTTCAGTCAGAGGGATAATAAATCTCAGCTCCCACTTGCTAAATACAGCCCCGAGGAGTACGTTTCATATAAACATCTAAGATTGGAGTTCCATTGCTAATGGCAAGATTATAATGAACTGTTCAGAGGCGTCTGAATATGGAAAGCTAATGGCATTCAAATTTTAGATCAAGTCATAATCTGGTTAACTGTATGCACTGAATAGAGGGTCCTACGAGCAATCATTGAGTCTGTCTGTGGCCATAACCCAACGGTTAATTGCTTCCTCCTTCAATAACAATACGGTGTCACCATGATCTAGATTCAGCAAAAAAATTTAGCTGTTCCAAGCAAATGTTCTGGCTCCGATTCAAGTGCTAAGGACTTCAGTTTTCTGTTATTTGCACTTTGGACAAGATTTGAATGTTATTTTTATCTTTAATACCTGCTCTCAGGATACAATAAGCTTAATTCCACAGAAGTCATTTAGTGCCGGCTTTCTGCAGAGGGGATTTCAAAAACCTCAATTTCATGCCCATTGCTGCAGACCAGCCTGAAAGACATGGGAAGAAATTCTGATGCTGGTGCAGGGGTGAGTGTGGACCTACTTGTAACTGATGTCGTATCTGTCATAGGACATCTACAGGACTTCCGAGTGCCAGGTACCGTATGGAGACACAGCAGAAGGTCCCGTCTTATCTCATAATACCTCATCATACTTATTTTGAGCAGTACAGCTTTCAGAAGAAGAGCCTGGGTGGGCTTGCACAGTGGTCAGGTGTAAACGTTGTGGTTGCGTGCGTTTTTCCTCCATGTCCCACATCGAAGATGTAGCTCTGCTGATATGCGGGGGCCTGGTCCCAGGTGAGGTTGTTCACCTGGTGTAGAAGACCAGCTCTAACAGTTAAAAGGGCAGTCACGTGTCGCTGTGAGGTGGCCGTGCTGCTGCAGCTTCACTAGCATAATTTAATGGTACAAATTATTGTTTTGACTTTGCGTTGTTCGTTATACCAAATCGTTCCACGATCTCAGGGGTTTCTTTGTAGAATTGTTGCTGAGTCGTCAGTTTGAGGCCAAGGGCTTTTTCTTTAATTTGTAGCGTCTGAAATCCCTCCACATCCCAATCCATGCAAATACAGGGTCAATTCTTTTGTGTATTTTTCAAGGTTTTTCTTCCACCCCCTAAAACAGAGTGAGAGATCAGCTTTGATTTAAAGCTTTGGTCTGCTCATAATAAATATCACACCTTCTTCAACCTTTTATATAATGACTTTAATTAGATATATCCTTTCTATTCCTATTCCAGTCTTAATTTGAAGTCACATCACCAGTTTTCTAAATCAATTCTAGAATCCATTACCTTGCTGGTATCCCCAGTGCCTTCTGAAGGTTGAATTGCGGTGGCACTTCCCTCTTATTTACCTTGCTGCTCCTGCAGCACCAAGTCTGCCCAGGCACGTGTTTTCAAGAGAACAAAAGACTCTTCTGCTGGGACAGCATCATGCTGCTTTTAGAGAGGTAACACAAGGCCACGCTGGGGGAACAGCAAAGATAAGGAGGGTGCTGACGTGCTCACTTCAGGAAAGATGCTCCAAAGGAACCGTACTACTTGGGGAAGCCTGATCTGCAGGAGCAAACATGCTGAATTGGCTTCCGCATGTCAGGATTTGGCCTGGCCTTGGACATGGCCCCTCTTCTTGTCCTTGTGCTAGTTCCTGATGAGTGGCATGGTGGCTGGGCAAGATGTGCAGAGGGAAATTAAACCTCTTCTCAAAGGCATTGCTGCAGTGACCCTTTAAACTGGAGCTGGGAAATTTGCAATTTGGGCATAAGTAAAGACAAAGAGATGCTTCCTAGTTTTCAAGTGTGTAGAGAATCACTTGGATTAGTATGTATTGGTGATATGTGATTGCCTTCAGCTCTGCTGAGTAACCCCTCATCTGAGAGGAGGAGGAGGTGGTACCATAGACATCTTGTCTAGGGAGGTCCATTTGAGGATTTATTGAACGGAATGTGAGGCAAGCAAAGTTGCCTAATACACAAGCCAGCTACACCTTGAGATGAAGCGCTTAGAAATCACTTGCCTGCTTTTTGTTAAATTGGCATTGCTGTGTTGTGACTCAGACCCACCTCTGCTTGCCTTAAATTTAAGCTTGAGAACTGCTGACAAAGGTGTGTAATTCAGCTCAGTCTTACAGGTCAGCTCGGGCTGTTTGTGGTTGAACAGTTTTTGGATGTGTCAGAGATGGAGGAACAAGTTAGGAAGTTGGTGTGGGAGGTGATGTACTTCTGGAGGAGGTTCCCCTTGTAGTGCTGGGCTGTGACCTGCTCCCAGCTGCCCATCACCAGTGCCCTGTTGTCCCCAACAGGTCCTGACAAACCTCGTGGCTATTGTGGCCGAGCTCCCCCTGCTTCCTCTGAATCCGTGCAGGCTTCTTCTCACGTGCAGTTCCTGTTCACTCATTGATTCATCTTTGCTTAAAGGAGACTTGCTTTTGACAAAACATAAATGCTGCTCTGGGGCTCAGCTTTTCCCTGTGGTAGCTTTGTCCTCCTGCTTGCCGGGGACAATAGGAAGGTCAGCAGGGTGAGCGCTTTCAAGACTGAGTCCTTCGGCTGGGCTGTTAGCGTGCCTGCGGAGGGCTTCTCCTCAACAAAAGTGAATCCGTAGGGAGGGAGGGATGCATTAGTGCATAGGCAAGTCCTTTGCTCACTAATTGCTAGAGGAACCTTTATGAAGGTCTGTGCCAGAGTCTTCACACGCAGCCATCTCACTTCAGCTGTAGATGGGCCACGTTCATCCAGAGAGAGCTGCTACTGAGTACATCTGCAGAGGAAACGTGCGTTGGGCTGCAGATGGCCAGGACACCCAAAAAGCAAAGGCTGGAGAAACCTGACTAACATTCCCAGAGCAGCCCCCCTGAAATGTGTCTAAAAACCTGCTGTATACTTTACCCAAGGCAGATCTGGGCTCATTGGGAGGGGAAACTGTTGATAGGCGCGCATACCCATGGGACTGGTGACCCACCATGCTTGCTGATGTGGTGGTGGGGAGGGAGGCATGGGAGGGGTGAGGAAGAAATGGGAAGAGCAGCTCGGAAGGATGGTATCTGGGATTTAATGGCAGACATAACCACTTCTGAGCAGTGTGGGTGTGATGAGGTTCCCAAAATGATTTTGGGCTGCTCAGGAGGAACAAAATCCTTGCAGCAGTTTGTTCCGCTGGGCTGGGGAAAGGGAACTATCTGAAGCAGCAAGATAATGCAAAGTAGCATTGTTAGAAATACCAAAACCTTATGCTCTATGGCAGATTCCTGGAAACGACCATATGACCAGGCTGCAGGTTGAAGTAGCTGCCAAGATGTTTAATAAGCAGAGGCCTGACCTCAGTGGTGGGAGGGCTGAGAATGGTGCTGAGAGTGCGTTGAGACAGGGTGGTGTAGTTACAGCGGTTGGATTGAAGAGCTTGTTAATAGATTGATCTCATCCAAGTCCATTAGGAGCTTGATTCTCAGTGGAGGCTGCAGATGAAGGATTGGAAGAAGCAGATTAGTGGTAAGAGGCTGAAAAGAACGATCATTAAAACAAGTACGCATTAAAATCCTCGTCCAGAATGACATCCCAGCAGCGGGCTGAGGTAGGACCAGCCCTGCACTACTCTGACAAGGAGGATGTGAATAAGGTACATAAATGAAGAACCCTCTCCCAGGCAGCTGGGATGCATGAGGACAGGCAGGTGACACTGCAGTGTTGTAGGCCCTCCTAAAAAGGGGAGGAGATGGAAAGATCAAGCCCAGTCTTTTGACTAATGTTTGCTTCTGTGATAAACCACCATTCAGCGGGAGGTTCCCTTGCATTCATGCTCAGCTCCTGAAAGCTGCTGTCCGCTCTCACAGCTGGTTGCCTGGTTTTCTGCTGCACATTCCACAGCTTCCCAAAATTTTAAGCGTGTACTCAGGCTGTGTTAAACCAGCATGATCCTTCCTTTGTTACCTGCCTGGCAAAAATTTTGTAATGAATTGAATTGAAGCACTGAATTAAGGCCTAGTTAGTTCACACCCCAAACACCCGCAGGCAAATTACTAGTGATTCTCTCTCTAATAAAGCAGGTGAGATATTGCTGTTAAACCCAGAGTGGTTTTCCCAGAAAGTGCTGGAGGGCTGAAGGTGTGCAGGAAGGGTGCTGCTCCTGCCAGTCCTGCGTTCTGGTGGTGGTGTGTGTGCATCGCCACTGACACCAGATGTGGGTTCGTGTCTCTGTACAAAATTGTTCTGCTCGCTTGTAATGTGAAGATCTGCTTTGAAGGCTTGCTGTCCCTGGCCACACAGCCAGCTTGTTGGAAGGAGCTGTGCTAGGACAGGACTAAGCCTTCTTCAGGTTTCCAGGCTGGTATAGCAGCAAAGGCCTTTTCATACTCAACAATGGTGACTTGTCACTGCACACTGTAAGACAATTTAATCCAAAAATTAAGGGCTTGGTTTCAGTGAGTGGGTTTTCCCTGGTGTTTGAATTTCTCAGCTCTGTTTCCTTCCTGCTGATCTCCTGCTGCTTGTTGTCACTGCTCCCAAACCCTTTCATATATAATTTAAGTTCTTCTGCAAATTAGTCCTTACCTCTCTTAAAGCGCCTGTGTTCGTTGCCTGTAATCAGCCCAGTTCCATGTGCCGGTCCCCCTTTCTTGCCCGGCTGTCAGGAAACCAGGCAGTTCATGTGGTAGATTTAGATACTAGAGGGTTATCCTAAATTGCAGACCACAGCAGCTGTTGGGGCAGGTTAACAGCTGCCTGACTATTCCCTTGTCTTTCTCAAAAGTTAGGAAAAGTGTGGAAAAGACAACTGAGTGAAGCCTTCACGGCAAGGGTTATGTATGAGGTAGAAGTGGTGGGGGTACAGATGACAGCAATTGGAGAAAGGAGTGTGTGCAGTAAGATTTGCTGAGTTAGTCTGCATTGTAGCTACAAGCTTCAGAGCTGCTGTGAATGGTGGTTGAGCTCTGGTGTTTGGAAGAAAGCAGAACCAAAGCAACCCAAGATGAATTTATTCCTGTCGTTGCTGCAGAAGATGGCAGACCTCGTATTGAGCAGTTGGCATGTAGTACCATGCAAGTGTTTGCTCCCAAGTCAGGAATTAAAGGAAGACCTGTCCCTTTCAGGCTGGAGGGAGTGAGCAGTGAAGGGAACTTCTCCTTCCTGTAGGTAGTTGTGCAGCATGGTGGGCTTGTGTCCTGGGACACATCTGCTTTACTGAGAGTGAGCCTGGGGCTGCGCTCAGCTGCTGCCTGGCAGCGGTCCTGGCCTGGGCCGGGCTGTTTTGGCTTTCCCCATCCTCAGGATGATTTTCAGAGTCTACAGCGTGTCTTCTGAAGGGCTTCTGAACACCTGTCTGAGCTCGCACCCAGAAGGAAACCGGTGTTTTACTTGTTTTGTGGGGAGGTATTTGAGTGCCTTTGGGTTCACTGAAGGTGGGTTGCCCCATGCTCTTGGCGCACGGGGCTGCTTTTCTGAAAGATGTAGTGGGTTCAGCTACCCTGTGGGAAGGGTGAGTGAGGGTTTAGCTGGCACTGAGTGTAGTACTCTGGCCACGCATTTTGGGTTTTCCTTTAAATGTGTTGAAATGTGCAGAGGGCTGTGGTCATCTGAGTTGGCTTCTTGCCTTAAGTTCCCCTCTTACAGGAAATGGGCATTCTTCTTACCCAGCATTTGCTCTCCCCAGGCAGGCAGGCAGCCGGTGGTGTTCTGCGAGCACCCTCTGGTTTGTTGTGAAAGGAAGTGGGGAAGTTTGTGGTGTGCATATGTGCTAAGAGGGTACAATTGTGGGATCTAGGAGAGACTCAGGTACAAATTCCCATGGCTTCGGGAATGTTCATTTGCCTGGGTCAGCCCTAGGTTACTAAAAGCAGCAAGAAAAAGGAGTGTAGCTTTGTTTGAGTGAGGTTTCTTGGGTTCTTCAACACCCTTAGAAGACCGCTAACGCTCCAGTGGGATGGTGGCAGCTTGGATTTAAAGACTTTCTGTCCATGCACCAGTTTTGGCACCTATTTTGATTCATTCAGTGTGTTAGCTGTGTGAGGAAGGGAGGCGGATGGAGGTCCCAAAAGTACGAGAGCTGAAATAGCGTGTGTCTCAAACTTGCTGTCTTTTTGCTGCCAGCTCTTGACTTAATGAGGTCAGCTGTCAGTCCCGAGACAAAGATTAGGGGAAACAGGCACCCAAACAACAGCTAGCTGTCAGGACCCCACTAACCAGTGCTTTTGCTGTCATGCAGAACCTGAGTGCAGGGCTGCCCTCGGGACAGATCTGCCATGATGAGCAGCGGCTGGAGGTGATCTTCGCGGATCTGGCCAGGCACAAGGACGATGCTCAGCAGCGCAGCTGGGCGCTCTACGAGGATGAGAACGTCATCTGCTGCTACCTAGAGGAGCTGCTTCGCATCCTGGTGAGTAAATTTCTCTCTTTATAGGCAGAGCAGACAGTCTCAGTGAAGTTCTTTTTTTTTTTTTTTTTTTTTTGTAGTGGCCTTTGTGCCTGTGCCACTGGATCTGCTGTTCTGGAGGGCATAGGTTCCTTATGCATCCCTTAGCACAGCCCTGCTGTGTGTGGTCTGCTGCTCTCTTGAGCTGCCTTTCACTCCACCTTACAAAGCTGTTCTGAAAAGGGTTGTAGAACTGTCCTTCATGGTAGCTGTGGTATTTACCTGTCACAGGAGAATACAAACCCTCACCTCAAAAAGTAAAAACCATCATCCCACAGCAAATCTAGAAGTTTGCTGGGAGTGTTGCTGCACTCCTAGGCCAGTTTAAAATGTCTTCTATTTAAAACATTCTCAGTGGCTGGGAAGTACCTGTGGGGTGAGGCCCATCAAATGTGAAGAAAACTCTTTGGTTTTCTTGAAACTAAGCTTCAACGCTCTTTTTGCGAGCAAGTATAAAGTACCTCACCACATCTGAGCGTGATGATGCGGGAGCTGCCGCTCAGTGCAGTGACATGGTCTGTGTTACAGGCGATGCTTTGGCACCTATTTTGTACTCCTCTCCAGCTCTGACATAAGCAGAACAGAGACTTCTGAGTAATAAACGCCCATGTCTTTGTCACTCTAGCTATGGCCTGTGCCATCTCACTGCGGGCCTGCAGGGCAAGGCAAAGGGGGATTTTGTGCAACCATTTCCTCATAATTGAGGGGTGGGAGATGTACTTGTCAGGGTGGAACAGTGCTGGAGCTGCCGTGTGTAACTGCACGATGCACTCATCAAGGTGCTGCTCAGGTCATGAGGGTTTTTTAGGTGTTTTCAGTCCAAGATGTGCTGTATGGCAGAGATGTTTCTCAAGAATTCACCTCAATGCAGAATCTGCAGGGTGGCGGCTCTTGAGTTGTCTTTGTGCTCTGCCTTCAGTTTTTGTGAGGTGGTTGGGTTGGGGCTGCTCAGAGCGGAAAGCGGCTGGCCTCCCTCAGGGTCCCTGCACCAGGCACTTTGCTGCTTTGATGTACCACTGGGCTGACCTGTTCATTCCTGCTTCCAGACAGATGCAGACCCAGAAGTTTGCAAGAAAATGTGCAAGAAGAATGAGTTTGAATCTGTCCTGTCCCTCGTGGCGTATTATCAGATGGTAAGGTGGCAGAATGCATCAAATAACCTGGTTTTGAGGTTTCCCTGAAGATGCAAAAGAGCAGAGTTGCTATGATTAATACTTGCAAGATGTTCCCCCTAGGTAGGACAGTTCTGTGAACTAGATGGAGTTGCAGCACAGCCCTTTTGTGCTGGCTAATGTCAGTGCTGTGCATGCAAGTCATACGGAAGAGCAGAGGATGCTGCAGACTTCGAAGCAGTAGCTAGCACTGTGATGGGTAGAGCCTGCTGCTTTTATCAGCTCCATTGAGGGACAGAATCGGCATTGCTAATATCTAGGGGAAGGATTTCCAAGGATGTCTTGGGAGAGCTGACAGGCTGTGACTGCTCCTCTTTTAATCAATGCACTCCTGTGCATTAGCAAATAGCTTTGCTTAGGAAAGTAGGTTGCGAGTAGAAGCCTTGGGAGTGAGGAAGGAAATCAGTATTCAGAGGAAGAAGTGGAAGTTTTGCCTTCAATGCCTATGTGGTGCTGCTTTGTCCCTCCCCTTCCTGGAACGTGCAGTTGTAGGATTCTGAGGGGTTTGGAAGCTCATTGCCATCTTGTCCCTAAGTCCCCAGCTACAGCACATCAAGCCTTGTGGCATTTAGTTTGCATCTGGCACTTCTGCGTCTGAGCCCAGAGCTCAGCATCAGCGAGCTGTAGTGTATCTGGGAGCAGTGGGAAGGCAGACTGGGCGAAGTGGACCCTGCTGGTTTTCACTGCCTGCTCTGCTCTGACCAGGATTTCAAGGAAGCCTGGCCAGGTAGAGAGCAGTTGGATCTTCTGCCCTGGCTGCTGCCAGGGCTTGGCTCACTTCTGTTCTCTCAATGCTGGAGCTGTTGGTTGATGCTGGAGTATGATGTTACCCCAGCACCAGAGCTCCTATGTGGCAGCTCCAAGTTGAGCATCATCCATACTGGGACCAGTGTTGTTTAATATCTTCCTTAATGATATTGACAGTGGCACTGAGTGCACCCTCAGCAAGTCTGCTGATGACACCAAGCTGGGGGGTGCAGTTGATCTGCTGGAGGGACAGGATGCCCTCCAGAGGGACCTGGACAGACTGGAAATGTGGGCCCAGGTGAACCTCATGAGGTTCAACAAGGCCAAGTGCAGGGTCCTGCACCTGGGCCAGGGCAACCAACAGGGAGAGGACATGCTGGAGACTTGGGGGTGCTGGTAGATGAAAAGCTGGACATGAGCCACTAATGCTCCCATCCTGTTCGTTAACCATCACATGCTGAAGAGGGTTTACAAATACCGTGTTGTCAGGAAACCTCCTTCAGGGCAGTGTTAACAAAACCTTGGTGCACTCAGAGAATCTTGGCTACCCAGCAAATTAAAGCCCTGTTTGCTGGGGACAGGTATAGGTTGTTGGTTTGTGTCATATTTAGTGGATGAAGTGGAGCATTTCAGATCTGAGCTCTGGCTGCTGCATGCTCTCTGACCACGTGCCAACAACATGTAGCCAGCCCAGTTGTGAACATTCTCCTAAACTCCTGTGCTGTGGTTAAAAGCTAGTAGAGCTTCTGGGTTCACTGTCACCATGGCGGAAGGTCTGTGGCTTCCCAACAGCAGGAATTTCTAGCCGGTTCTGTCTCTGAGAGTGGGCCCTCACCCAGAATGCCATTTAATCTAATACATCGTTTTTTGCAGGAGCACAGGGTCCCCTTACGGCTGCTGCTGTTGAAGTGCTTTGGAGCCATGTGCAACTTGGACGCTGCAGTCATCTCAATGCTTGTAAACTCTGTGCTGCCAATGGAGCTGGCCCGGGACATGCAGGCTCACACACAAGGTGAGCCAGAGCTTCTCCACCCAGGTCCTCAGGAACATGTCTTTCCATCAGATGATTTACAGCAGCACTGGTGGCCCCTCGTTGTCTGGCTGCTGTACGTGCCCAGTGCTCTGGAGAGAGTGCTGTTTGGTTTTAAAGGTGTTCAGGTTATTAGAGCTGTAAGTGGAGAATTCACAGGAGGCAATGTTTCAGTCCAGCAGTGCCAGATACTCTAGCTCTTGGACGTGCTGTTAATGATCTGCATCACTTCTTGTGGATGTCTTAACGCGCTTTTTGAGCAGTTCCAGTTTTGTTTCATGATACTGACATGAGACACTTGCACATCTCAAGGAAGATCTTTGCAGCTTCTTACAAGCAGTTTTCCTCAGCACTCTACACCAGATCTTTGCAGTGTTTCTTGCTGGTGAATGAGGTGTGTGCCAGTTCAAGGAAGGGACTTTCTTCCATCACTGTACAACAATTAAAGTAGCTGTTGAGTGACCAGGTAGATCAAATCAAAGAGCCCCAGTGTTTGGAGCCTGGCTGCCCTGATGGCAGTCTGTAGCCTCTTGGTTTGCTGCAGGTGTCATGGAGCTGTGGATTTAGTGATGAGACTGTGTAGGCGTTGATAGATCTGTGCAGAACAGGGACCACCACATCCATTTCATGTGAGCCAAGTAAGTGGCCAAGATAACCACCTTGGATGTGCATAATGGTTGTCCCTGTCTCCAGCATCCCACCACAGACTGTACTAACCTGACTCTGTGGTGGATAGAGCTACCAGGGCTAATCTGATGTCTGGAAAGGGGTACGAGAGCTGAAAATCAGGCCTGTTCTGGAAGGCTTTGCACTCGTCTTTGCTTAGGCACTTTGAAGTGCAGGCATTTTAAATTTAGGGACCACCTGAATAATTGTGTTTCAGCTCAGGGCAGAGCAAAGCAGTGGTGCTGTGGTCCGGGACCAAGATCATTACAGCTGTGTTGGCTACGCTTTCTCTTTGTGCTACCACTGCTTATCAATTCTGTGCACTGAATTTATTGCACTCTTGGTATTTTATCTGGTTATGCGTGAGAAGCTGCTTCTCTAGGCTGAGGTTTTACTGCCCAAGAAGCAAATAATACTTGGTTACGGAACTATGACTGTGCTTCTGTGGCAACATTGCTCCCAATTTTGTGCTGCCAAAAATAAACTTTGTTGTGCATCCATCACTAATTCATAAAGATTGTCTCCAGTTGAGCATCTTCTGACCATGCCCAAACAGGCTTCAGTCTCCTGCTGTTTCCCGAGCTGCCTTTGTGCAGGCAGGGTGGGCTGGTCGCCCTGATTACTCCTTGCCTGGTCACAGCGTTGCTGTCCAGGACATTTTACCAGGAGCTCTGTCATCCCAGAAGCACAGCTAACTCAGCCTAAGGTGATGGACCATCAAGCTCTGACCTGAGCAACTTCTGCCGACCATTGCTGATCTCCATGTAGCATTTCTGGTTGAGGCAGACCTATCTCCTAGCAAGTATTAGCTGTGCTTTGGGGGCCTAAAAAGCATTGCAGTGGAATTGGGTGAAAAGTGGCTCTTCTGCGTCCTCTAAACTGCCCATCTGCAGCATCTCTTCTTTCTCTACCTTCAACTTGAGGTAAGGGTTTTTTCCCCTCCTTGCTGTACTACATAGGCAATGTAGTCCAGGGGTGAAAAGCTGCTCCTCCTTTGCTGACAGACCACTTTGGGTTACAGGAGCCTCCCAAAGCAATGTCCTGATCCTGTGCAGCCTTCCTCATGCTAAGATCATGGCAGGCGCTTCTGGAAATGTCATCTTTGTGGCATCCAGTCTTCTTGGCCTTCACAGAGAAGTAACCATCCTCGACCCAAACACATCTGTCCTTCAGAGGTGTTTTAGGGCATTAGTAGTTCCCTGCTGCCATTCTGGTGCTTACTGCTCCATGTCCTGCCAGCAAATGGCAAGCATTACCTTGTGTGAAAACATGACCTTGAATCCTAGAATGACTTGAGCTTATTTTGGTACTAAAAACTGGGGAATAGCAGCTGATCCGTGACATACTGTGCAGTAGCTAATCCCTTCTGCGAATGGCAGGGGCCAGAGCAATCTGTGCCAGCACTAAGCAACTGGGGAGCATTGAACTGGCTGCAGTGGCTCTGTGGGATCCCTCTTGGCTTGTTACTGAAGAGCAGCGGAGGCAGAAGCTCTGTGCATGGATGCTGGGTGCTGTGATGAGAAGGCACTTCACCGTGGGGCTGATGCAGGCGTGTTGGCTGCTGGCCAGTTCTTCTGCCAGATGCTTGGGTCTTATTGCTTCTGGATGGCCACTTCTCTCTGTGGCTGGCCTGCACATCTATCAGTGTTAGAAGAGCTTATAATAAGCCACAGCGAGGCAGAATTATCCAGAACAATTCCAAAGAAAACAGGGATCATCCAGTCTGTAATTGTGACTTTCTCCCTTGTTGCAGCTCAGCATATATGCAAGTCAGCTCTCAAGCTCTTTTCAGTTGGAGACAGTTGTGTCTGCTCCTAGTGCCTGGATTTTGCACTGCTGTGTTTAGAGGTTGGAAGAAAGGTCTTTGAAGGCCTCTGAGAAATACCGTGCATATGTAATAGCAGCTTTCTTACCAGTACCCTCAGCAGGCTTTGGAAATGCAGACTGGTGAGCAAACAGCAGCATCTCTCCTGCCCTTTACGGCCACTTGAGTGGTGCTTATCAGTCCATCATCATCAGAGTCCTTCTGCTTCAGGAGAGTTTTATTAATACTATTTACCTTCTTGCAGCCACTGGTGCTGCTCTGGAAGGAGAAGAAAAAACAAATCTGTGCTTTGTCTGGCAATTACGCTGTTCTTCAGCATGGTGAGTCTTAGATGAGTCTTGCTGCAGCTGGGACACTCCAAACGCTTTTAGACTCTGTGCTGAGCAAGTGCACCAGGTTAATCTGGATTTGTCCTGAGTGCAGCTTTCTGACTGGTTTCAGCACCCTTTGATTCAGCTTCCTTAGACAATACCACAAGATTAGCCACCCAGCAGTGGAATCTGCTGTCAACCGAGATGAATGGACATCAGTGCATGACAGATGGGCCAAGGATGTGTACAACTACCCTCCCCCTTCCCATCTCTAATTAATCCCTTCCTCAATATTTGCTACAACCACATGTTTATCACTGGCTTCTGGTTCTCAGATCACTATTTTATTGCTACTGATGTGATGAGAGAAAATGTTTTGCTCATGAAAGCCTTGCCAGGAACATGGGAACAGCAGGTCCCTCTGTCTACCTACCGCAGTATCTGCCTCTGCTACTCAACTCCTGAAGCCACGGAGGAAAGAATGAAGTGATCATGTGGTGAACAGTTTGTCAGATTCTTTTTCTGCTACAGTGAGCTTTGGCATCACTGACACCTTATAGCTGAGAGCTTCTTATATAAGTATGAATTATATTAGAGTCATTGAATATCCTCCTTCTCTGTTTACCAAGAGTAAAGAGCAGCTTCCAGCTTTCCTTTGCTGCCACATGGTCTAGAGTGCTCTCCTACAAACTCTTAATCTTGTTAATGCTGTAGTATCTCTGCTTAAGCCCCAAATGGTCTATTTTTACTCAAAGTATTTGCTATTTGAAAACTCAGGCATCTTGTGGAGCTCTGACAGTCTGCAAGTTCTTTGTTTGTCAAGGCTTTGCTCACAGAGCTTTCCAGGGGCACGAGGCTCGAATCACTTGCTAGCATTTTTTCCCCCATGCTAACAGTAAATCTGAGAGCTGCCAAGTGTTGCAAGTCCTTTGGCCAAGTCCAGGAGTACACAGTGACAGTGAAGGCATCAGCCTGTGCGGTCAAAACCAAACTGCAGGGTGCAGGTGTTTAGAGATGGATCAATTTGTGCATAGAGGAGTGAAATGTTGGTTTGGGTAAAGGGTTTGGAGAGGGTACTGGAACTAGCGTGTATTGTGCCGGGAAGCAGTACTGTTGGGAGAAGCATCATGCATTGAAGTGGCCTTTTTCTCCTCTAACAAAAAGTAGTTTTGGTCAGTTTTTTTATAACTACACCCTCGGTTTCCTTGTAAGGAGTGCCCCATGGCTCTTTCTGGCAGAGGTGGTTGAACTTTATTTAGCCGGTATGTGTGGTAACCTACTTTATAAAAATAATAGTCCTTTTCCTATCATCTTCAGACTTGCTGAACTGGCCAGAGGCTATATGTGATGATGACACAGATCCTATCCGTGACTTTTTTCTTCTGCAAATATCTGTTGAGGTGTATCCGTTAATTAAAATTCAGGAGAGGCACCAGCTGTGGTTCTGTGGAGCATTCACGTATAGCTGCTGCCAGCGAAAATTGTGTTGAACTGGCAGGCTGGGGGACGTATTAATGCTGGAGACGCATGTGGCCTGGGAAGTGGGCAGATGCACAGCCCGAGTCATGAGCCGTGATCTGGTCTCCCCAGAGACCTTTTATACCTCCAGGCAGAGCTGAGGCAGCAAAAGTAGAGCAGTGCAGAGATGGTAACAAGCAACAGAGCTGTCCGGGGGTGGTGTTGGTTGGAACAGGCAGTATTTCAAGGTGGCCAGATGGATGCTTTTTCTGGATTTGGTAATTACATAACTATGGGATGTGTCCTTGGACTGTGCAGGGGAGGTTTTTAATTATTCAGATCAAGTTTTCCCAGATCCTCTTAAGTGGAGGGGGAAAATATAGAGAACTCTTGTTGTGATTATTTTTTAAATTGCTGTGGAAACACATGGCACAGAAGGCGTGTGGTGTGCTTAAACAGAGGGAAAAACACCCTTATACCTCAGTAAATACGGGAACAAGGAGCAGTCTAATCAGTGTTAAATATCCGTATTAAATGTGTGACTTCCCAGCTTCAGCTGGGGAACGGTGTTTGACATTCTCAGAAGAGCTAATGGCAGGACCTTTATCTTGCAGATCATCAAAAGATGTGCTACTCTGCACTGGTGCTGGCGATGATGTTCTCCATGGGGGAGCCCCTTCCATATCATCACTATGGTAAGGGCAGGTTATGCTTATGGCTTGGTAGGACAGCAGAGCTGATGGCGGGACATCTGAGGCATACCAGCAGACATAAGGAAGGGACCTTTCCTGGTGGCCAAGGTGGGGATAGCTAGGGGAAGGCCCAGCAAGAGTAGGGTCTGCTCTTTATCAATAGAGCCTGGCTGCTGAAACACTGGGCTGAGATGCCAGGTTTCCAGAGAGTGCAGCAGAACTCTGGGCTAGAGCAGGGGAGGACTGATGCCATGCTGCAGAAGAGGTAGATTTGCCCGTCCCTGTGACTAAGCAGGATTTTTTTTACCTCTGCCCTGTGTGAGAGCACACACCTCTGACTTGCCTCAGAGATGTTCTGTCTGCTGATGGGCCTGAGATCCCCAATGACTCCAGGAATGTCCACAAAAGCTGTCAGCTGCATAATGTGGCCTCTTCCTGGTCTCCCTTTTAACAGGATGGTGCAGCCCTTTGTATTTCAAGCTCCTGGGGAAAGCGGAGATGATTAAGGGTTTTGCAGTCAGTAAGGAAGTGCAAACATTGTGCCATATCTGTCTGTTTTATCCTCTGTCCTTTCATTCCAACCTTCAGCCAGAAAGCCCCGTCTCCTTACTTCTCCAGGCCATGTTGTGTTCCCCATATTTGGGAAACTCTAGGCTCAGCTTTCCTAGAAATGCAGCAGAGATTTTTGTAAGCATCTCCTTAGCAGCTTCACCTTAACACCCCACTAAACACATACAAGATTTAAGCTGGTGCAGTAGAGACTGTGGAATAAGCCTCCACACCTCCTGCTCTTCTCTCCTTGTGTCACTCTGGCAATTATTTCCTGCAGGTAGACTTATTTGCATGAGCTCCTGAGCTTTCCTAATAGCTAAATTGAAAAATGGGTTGTTACTAACGATCCGGATGATTACTTTTTTTTTCATAGATGGATTAAGCCATTGGTCAAGAATACAAATCTCTTCCTACCTGAAGCCTTCATTGGCAGCGGTGATGCTGCAGCAATAGCTCCAGTAGGATTTGGTGTTTTATTTACTCCAAAAAACTGCCCATGGGGGACCAACTTTCAGAATTCCCCTGCACTGTGGATAGTTCTCTGAGCCACTTGTCTATCTGACGAAGACACTTCAGTGGTCTGGCTAATCCACTTGCACGGTTGTTAATTCCCTGGAGACTGACACTGGCACTCCACTAATGGTTTTTAAGCACAAAAGCACAGAGAAGTGGCTTGCTTGGTCCCTTGTTGTTTGGTTTACTTTCACTGTGCTGTAAATGCTCTCTTTCTCTTTGCACAGAACATCTCAACTCTCAGTTTGTGCAGTTCCTGCTGGATGTGATTGAGGATGGGCTGCCCTCAGACACCACCGACCAGCTGCCTGACTTATTTGTCAATGTCCTTCTGGCCTTCAATCTCCACATTCCAGGTCAGTTTGGTGTTGCTCTGCCTTGGCAGGGTTTCAGTGGTGTGGGCGTGAAGAACAGGGATGGAAAAATCTCACTGGGTCTTCATGGTGCTGTGATAACCTCTCCAGCTCCCCTAGCCTCTAGCAATACAATGTGTTTAAATATTGTGCAAAACCCTAGAGGAGAAAACAGTCTTTGAGAGCCCACGTCCAACCAGCTGACCCTCTAGGGCACAGCAGCTCTGTGAGGCCCAGCAGATTTCTCTCTGTACTTCCACTGCCTGGATCAAAGCAGTTGCTAGGCTGCACTTGCAGAACATGAGTGGGGTTAACTCGTAGGCACAGCTGATCTGGGAGAAAAAATGCTTCAGCAGGCATTTCTTGGTACCAGTCCAGAAAAAGTCCTCTGCCTACTGTAGGTCTTGACAAACCTTCTGCTTAGCACCACTTGAACCTCATTCAATGCCCGTGTGTTGGGGCCAGGCTCTTCAACATCGGCCTGAGCTGTGCTCTCTCCTGATTGCCCCCCTTGTTCTCTGTCCTCCCTACCCTGCTGAGCTCTGTGAGGACAGACAATAAATCTCGTCCCTAGAGTGGGGCATTTGCCCTTCTGCTGCCTACGAGTTCTGAAGCCTGTTGTTAGAAGATTGGAAAGTGGTCCCAGCTCCTGCTAAGGGAGGCAGTTCCTTTACCCAAAATCTCCTGTCACTCCAATTGTCTTTACTTCTTCTTGTTCTGCTTCATGGCTTTATCCTTGGCTTCATGGAGAGAGGAGGATAAGGTGGCAAGAACGTGTCCAGTAATTTACCTGTTATTTTGAGTTGTACTTCATTAAAATTTATGTGAAAGTTTCTAATTTCACGTGAAAAGAAAAGTCACAGAGACTGATTAAGTATATCTCTGCTGCTATCATTCACTACCCTTTCTCACACTTGCCCCTACACCTCCTGGCTGCAGTGATCAGGCAATAATGCACGACAGGCAGCACGTTTCTGGGGGATTATTGCCTGCCTGGGGTGTAGCCGAGAGCACTGACTTGTTCTCTGACGCTAAGAACATGTTAAATGATGTTCAGATTGCTTATTAGTGGATTGAACTTTAATTCCTCTGTCTGCGAGATGCATCTATCATACAGTTGGGTGGTGCGGCCGTAGTTCAAAAACTCTTCTAAAAGCCTGTTATATTGATAGCCTTCAATGTAAAGGATCCTAAAGCACTTCACAGCCTGTGAAATATTACAGGGTTGCCAACCCTGTGCCACAGAAATAGCCACACGCTGCTGCTCGGGTGCTTCTGACTGTGCACGCTCACACTTGCGCATAAGGTCTGCTAGAGTGAATGTATTTTAGTTACAGCAAATCACCCCTAAAGTAGGCTAGGGGACGTTTCCCCAGTGAATCCGCAGCCCCTACCCTTGCACAGCCTGGTGCCAAGTGCTGGGAAGAGCAGCTTTTCCCTGGGGATGCTCCTGGGGCCTGGTCATCCCTTCTTAGGAGAGCTTGCAAGGCAATAAATTCTAGCGGGGCACTGGCAATATGAAGTCAGATGGTAGCAGAGTTACTTGGCTTGGGTGCGAGCAGAGGTGATGTTTTGACAAGATAAAGCCTTTGTAAGTGTTTGACAGTATTTGGCTGGTGGGGCTGGAGCCGACATGTGAATCGGAGGCACATAGAAAACATGAAGTCCCGCGTGCTTCCTGCGTTGTTTCCAGATTTATTTCACCTTCACTTTCCCTGCCCCCAAACTCTGTGGGCCTGAAACTTTCTGTAGCCCTGATAGACTGTGGTTCCCCAAAGCTCCCCTGAGGACTGGTGTGAAATAGGAGCCCCCCACTATTTTTCTTACTACCACGGCCTTCAGGAAACCAGTACCTTCCAGTACCTGCAAGGGGCCCATAGGAAGGCAGGGGATCATCTCTTCACAAGGGTTTGTAGTGACAGGACAAGGGTTAATGCTTTTAAGCTAGAAAAGAGTAGATTTAGGTTGGACATTAGGAAAGAGTTCAATATGAGGATGGTTGAGCACTGGAACAGGTTGCCCAGAGAGGTGGTGGAAGCCCCATCCCTGGAGACATTCAAGGTCAGGCTTGATGGGGCTCTGAG
>JAVSBS010020862.1:3223-14919 GCA_033124195.1 Coracias cyanogaster
GTTTACTACACTGTTTAGAGAGTTGCTTGTCCTGGAAAGCCTTACAAGAGGGATGTGTTAGATTCTTAGTAAAGTCACCTGTGTTAGCATTCAGACTCTTCAGAACAACTCCGCTGAGTAACTTTGCATTTTGCACTCTTGTTAGTTTTTCATTCTTCGTCTAAAATGTCTTGAAAACCTTTTCCAGACAATTGGCTTCCACAGGACACTGATGCAAAAGTGTTCATTTTACAGTGTTGTAAGAGTTTGGGCTTTGAATTGGTCTGTCGTGCCTGTGCCGCCTGCTTGGTTCTCCATTGCCTTACGCCACAGGCTGTATCTGCAGCTGGGCAAAGTGAAATGGTGTCCCTCCTATTCGATAACATTTTATTTCTACCTGTAAGAGCAGTGTAAAATGAAGCCCAGAATATCTGTCACAGGAATACATGTAACTCTCACTCAGGGGAGAGCAGTTGGATCTTTTTCGCTTGCTGTTTTCCAGTTCACCACAAAGAGCTACTCGGGAAGTAGCCAGAAACACTCCTTTCCCCCAGGCTCGAAAGCAATCCTATCTGAGAAGATCTACCCTGCTACTTGGCTAAGAGACAGGATTCAAATGGAGTTATTTCATATGACATGCTGATGCCAGCCTCAGATCTGGATTTTTCTTTCTTGCTTGTTTTTTTAACCTCAGACTTCCCAAGTTCCTCAGAAATCTTTGTGTAATTGAACATTTAATTGGACTTTGGAGTATCAGTAGCATATGGAGATTTTTATTTTCATTCCTTTAGGTTAATGTAGCTAATTTACATTTCATTACAAGAAGACTTTTTTAACTGTTCCCATCAGACAGCAGAGAGCAAATGCACTGTTTACAAAAATAACTGAAAGGTCTTGATGTGAAGAGAGAGTTGTGTTACATTTATATGCCAGTAAATGAAATTAGAAGTCCGTACAACTGTTCCTTGCTCTTATAATGCTATCTATTAATTAGCTTTTAGAGAAACCCAATGTTAACTTTCAAGCTATACTCTGTACATGCTTTTTGGAACTATTCTGCCTTCTTTGTATGTCCTTCCTACTTCTGCTTGCTCCTTAGCTTCATGCCCTAGCCCTGAATGGTGAAACAGGGCTACTATGTATCATCTTTCTGTTTTACATGACCATACTCTCCCTACCCTCCTGAAAATCCTCCCTCCCCCTCTATTTTTTGTTGTTGTTGCTGTTGCTTACCTGCCCAGTGCAGAAATTCATTGCCATTTAGGTTTTAGGTGTACAGTGGAGTTGCTGGAGTCCTGTAGGTTGCACAGACATGAAGGAAGAAACACTGGCAATTTGTCTTCTCTCTATCTTAAATCCCAAATTGTCGCAGGAAGAACCAACCCTCTGAGCTCTTGTTAAATGAAATAAAAAGATGGTACGAATGCATTTATAAATCATCAGCAGTAAAGAACTTATTATTAATGTTTTGGAAAAAAAAAAAGAAAAGGTAAGATTAAAGCAGCCGCTCCTTTTGGCAGAAGGAATGAGTAGGGTGGAAACTACACATCAGATTGCTGAATCAGAGTTTGATCCCAGATGTGGGAGGGGAAATCTTTTTGGAGTTCCTCATAACTCACTGAAATGAGGTAGGCTGGTCCTGCTTGGGAGCAACAAATGGATTAGATCAGCATGGGAGAACAAATAGATAAGGAGAAGGACCTGAATGGCTGTGGTTTCAAAGAAGCCAGAGAAAAGAAATGTGTTGTAGAGAAAGCATAATACCTCAGAAAGTAGGAAATAGAATTGGTTTCTGAAGTGTTTCTCTGAACACTACTCTGTCAGTTGTTATTAAGGGAGCTTTGAAACACAACCTGCGGTTGCATATTGGAACATGCATCAGGTATGTATTGATGTTACTGGTACAGATCTTCAGTGTATTATGAGCTCTGCTGTAGCTTTTAATAAGAACTTCATCAAACCACTTAATTATGTGTTTAGTTTAGCCTGATGTACAAGGAGCTCTTTATCTAGCTCTTTTAATATTCATTTGGCAATATTAATCCCTGAGCCTTTTCAAAACATTTTTAAATTCTTGGGAGGTGGTGGAAAAACTTAGAGCAACATTAGCAGAAAAAATATTTTGAATAAAGTGTCTGTATGTTTTATAGATCTCGAGAAATGTTCTGATTTTCTTACTTTTTTCTCTTTACAGATACATTTCATCAGATCACTAATGGAAATTTAATAGACTTTATACAAAATATTTGTGAAAAATGGAAACTTCATCTTTACTATCATCCTTGCATGATGAATGCAGGTCAGAAAACTATATTGAACCTCATTACAAGGAATGGTACCGAGTAGCTATTGATGCTCTGATTGAAGGAGGTGTAGAAGCCTACAAAGAATTTCTTTCCAAAGAGAGATGCTCTGAATTCCTAGCAGATGAGGAAATTGATTATATTTTGAACAATGTTCACAAACTTCCCCAAAACACAATTTATTCCTCTAACCATGCGATTGATGACACCTCTTCCTCGGGAACCTACTGGCCCATTGAATCAGATGTGGAAGCTCCAAATCTTGACTTAGGTTGGCCCTACCTGATGCCTGGGATCTCTGGTGGGACGAATATCGATCTGCTTTTTCATCCACCCCGAGCACAGCCTTACACCATTAAGGAAACTATTCGAAAGATGATACGAGATGCAAGAAAGGTAAACATGAAAAATATTATTGAAAAAAAAATTTCAATAATACTGTAGTTGGTATTGTACTAGAGGCTTTCTTTTCTTGGTCTGGCAGGAAAAAACAGTCTGGCTGGTAACAGTTTAAATGGAAAGGTTTTCCTACATTGAGATCAATTTCTTGATATCACATGCACCAATGTTATAATCTTATTTACGAGGTGTGATTAACGAAGTGATTAATGAAGCATAATTATCATTTTACTGTAATGCTGACCAGTCTGTGAGAATTTGGTGGATCATCAGCACACCTTTTCTTGGACCTCTGTTGAATACACCTCAGGTGATACAATTCTGTCTAACTTCAGGATATATCCTAATGTTTATATAAGGTATATTTCCTTGCATCAGTGGGAATATGCATCAGTTAGGCATGGTAGGCAGTTGTTACAGGAAAATAATATCTTGGTGTACATCCTACTCATGTAGCTTGAGAACCTCAGGTTTTGTGATTTTGCATGTGGCTTGCAGAAATGAGTCAGAAAGTATTCAAGAGAGCTCAGAAGAAAAAAAAAAACAAACAATGTTTAGGCAACAAGGAAACAGATTTTAGTTGAGTACCTTACCTTCATTTCTGGCTCTAAATTATAAGAAATATGGACACTTCTACAAATGTACTTGTCTCCGCTTAGGGGCGGTTGCGTGCTGAGTTTCCTAAGGCACACCCGCTTACACCTCAGAGACAGGGTGCTGTATGTACAAACCACCTTTTGCTTTCCAGTGTCGATTTAAAAAGAAACACCAGAAATTTATTAGCATGCAGGTCTGTTTGACCCTGGGTCATGTTACCTCTTTAAACAGACAAGGTTTCAAAAGTATTCCTAGCAAGCACATAATGCTCCCCTTTCTTCTCCATGAAATAAATTGCGTTCTGCGTGACTCTACTGGCTTTAAATTGGTAGGATGGGCTCTAGGTTGAGTGTATCTGTAAACACTCCAGTGACTGAAATGCGCATGTAAACGTGTGCAATAGAAATGGACTGAAAAGGGCAGGGAAGGGAAGGACAATGTCTTTTTACAATGTTCTCCTCTATTTAGATAAAGCATATAATTTGTTGCCCTAATAGAATTATCACTAGGCCTTTTACCCTGCAGTTTACAGTCTAGAATATACACTCAAGGAAGAGGAGAATTAATTACTTGTCTCTCTCTTTGTCCCTTTCAGAGTGAGATTTAGTGTTTTCTGCTTTTGTATGTAATGAGGCTTGACCGTGACTTGCCTAAGATACTTGTGATCCTTTTCAACTGCAGCTCCTGGGCTACCAATATATCTACTGTAAGGGAAACCACAAGAAGACTGTTAACTCTGTTGTCAAGGCTAGTTCAGTTTTGCTACAAGGTCTTGAAATGCCATGAGGAAAGGCTGTTTCCCACTAGCTGCCATGCTTTTTGTGCCTTGCCGCTTGGCTGCGTGCAGTCTGGTCCCTTTCCGACGTCTCTCTTAGCTGGTGGTGCTGCTTTATGAAACCATTTTAGGTAGTATGCCTCCCCTGAATGCAGCTGTTGAAAAAAATTAGGGGTCATTCTTACCCCTCTTTGCAAAAAGGTTGAGTGCATAGTATATTGGCTCTCCAATGTGCTTGTGGCACTTCCACTTTATAAAGAGGATGTTATATATGTGTCACTGTCAAATCTGACAGCTGAAAGGTTTGTTTAGCTGATCAGCACAACCTCAACTGCAACAACCGTAACACCTGAGACAGTGATACAGGTTGATTGCTTCAGGAAGCAGCAATTAAGTCTAAAAGACATAGTGTTGTTCAGCTGCTTCTGTCTGCAGAAGCATAGAAAAGTTTAAAGGATTTCTAAGTAAGGTAAAGTAAGTGATTTAAAACATGCTTACAGCAGGCAAACACTTTGTAAGCAGGCTAACCTACTTCTCCTAAGCCACTCATAAAGATATAGTTATATTAAACAGGGTTCTTTGTTATGTTGCAGTGGAGATGTGTAGTCTTCTAAGAATATTCAAAGGAGATAGGAAAAGGTTACACATGAAAAACAGAAACCTGTAAAGAATAAACAAGTTATTCAGCAAATCACATTAAATCAGTACAGCTCTAAGCAAAATCTATGGGAAACTTCTGTGGGAAAATAAACAGCCTGTTGGAGGCGGGCATATTCATACCACCTAGCTTTAAGCACAAAACGTGAGTGCCTGAGTTTAGGCACTGATTTACCAGGGCTACATGAACACTCAGTGTGGTAGGAAACCAGCTTCTACAGGGGCAAGGCAGAGAATGTTTCACTGATTCACCCTATGAAAGAACCCATTTGATATATATTTATATGCATATACTAGGCTAAAAATTCATGAAGGAGACTGAGCCGTTGAAACCTAGATTCTTTTGAGGATTTGGAGACTTATAAGGATAAGATGACATTATTAGTGGACTTACTCTTGACCTCTTTCATGCTTGATGCATCACGGTGTCACTCCTTAAAATGATCATTACATATGTTAATTTTGACCTTAAGAAGACATGCTGTAAACAATATTAAGCAACTTCCTTGCTGACAGTGATTTTTCCTGACTAAAGAGGAAAATCATTTGTAAGACTATGCTAAACTAGGCTAAAAACAGCAACAATGAGAAAGTGTCAGAAGAAAACCTAGTTACTTGTGGGTTTCTTAAATGCATAACCTGCATAAAAATTATGCACATCACCTTCATGGTAAGTACAGGAGTTTTTCTTGCAGAAAAGGATCTGTATTACTAAATCCTAGAAAAATGAGCTAACCATTTGAAGGATATGAATCCATGTTTGTGATATATGTTTCTGAACTTACATTAGAGCAGGGGAACTGTATTGTACATAGGATGGCATTATAGTCTATACTACAGCGCTTCTGTGGGATAGGTGTGCTGTTAACAGGGTGTCTTAGGTCAAAACTGACATGTCAACAGGATGGGTTTACTGTTGGTGTAACTAGACCTCATCTCCAAATGATACAGCTTGCCAGCCACCCTCCTTTGTTGACATAACTTTTGTTCATAAAAGGAGGCTGTTTGGCATGACTGTGTCAATTGGGGAAACACAAGTCTTTTTCAGATGTTCATATAACCATGTGGGGAAAAAGCACTGCAAGATCTGTCTGACCTTAATGATGGACAGACTTTTGCAAACAACTAGTAGCCTTATTCCTTGTGAGTTTTGGAGGCTTCTACCTTTAATCATTGGCAGGTTTCCGGCTTCTCTGAAGCTCGAGGTGCTCCTACAGCCTGACTCATCCAGGCTGTGCTGTCTGAGCCACTGATAATGTTTAGCAATTTTTCCTGAGAAGATTATTCATCTGGGAAATGGTATCAAGATGATTACTCATCTGTGTCAGGTTAACGTGAAACTTCCTTCCCTTACTATAAAGTAACACAGAGACTTCAATAATGAAGTATCTTCTTTCTGTATGACTTTTCCTAAGTGTTGCCTCAAAACTGTCAGTTGCGAGGCTTGTATATGTGTGCAAGATACAGCTTGTACTGTCAGTTCAGCTGTGATTGACAGGGTGAAGCAACAGGGAAAGGACAGGAACAGAACACCAAAGGGTCCTTCTGGCAGTGTGTTTTTTTCTTAGTTCATTAACTGGATTCCTCTCTCTGCCACCGAGACATTCCTACACAGTTTTAGAGAGAATGCACAGCTCTGAGTCTTTTAGATTGATATCCAAATAAGGATCAGCTCCTCCTGGAGAGAATTCAAACCTGTTTTTTAAAGAACCGTGTTGTTTAGACAACCCAAGGATTGCTGGTTTGCAGCACAAGCCAGAAAACACTGATGGACTGCCCTGACATACTTTGGGGATTTCTGATGGAATGTGTGAAGTTGCACCCTGTTTGATAAATATGCAGTGCTTTTCACTGATTTTGTTTTATTCAAATAGACTAGCAGTCTTAAGCCTGGGTTCACAAAATCAGTGATAGTTGTAAGACTTTTTAAAAAAGTTAATGTTTAGAAGCTTAAGTAGAAAGTTAGATAGCTAGTGTGTTATCATTTCAGAAAATCCAAAAAGGCAGGGTTTTTTCTGAATTACTCCTGATTGGGCTTTTTAATATGAGAAAGGTTTGCAAAACTCAGGCCTGTGGGAAGGAACTAAGTTACACTGTAAACAAGTGTAACTTGTTATGAAGTCTTGCTGGACCCACTGTAGGTAGGCCCTTAGTAAGTGAAAATATTTTCTTACAGTTTGGGTTTGGGTGTTGGGGGTTTTTTTCACTTTGTTTTGTTTCAGGCAAGAGTGAGAGGTTGTTTATTACAGAAAAAAAAATGATTATTCACTATTCATCTCATTTGGTCATGTGTATAACACAATGATAATCTAATACTGGCTTCAGTCTAGTATGAAAGAAAATAAAATTCTTTACATGCCTTTATGAAGAGTGGTGTTTCTATGCAGAAGCTTGTAGAATATGAGTGTGTTGAGCAATCTTTTTCTGCTCTCAACAATACCCTTTGCCAACTATTTTTAAAATAATTTGAAAACAAACTGGAACAATGATACTGAATCATACTTGTGGCAATGCTTGTCTTAGTTCATTAATTACAGCAGTCCAAGCAGATGAGAGAGAGAACCTGCATTTTTTTGTTTGTAAAACCTAGAGCAATCTGCTGAATTCAGGGAGAGAAAATAGATAAATGCAATAGTCACCCTACACAAAATTTTGATATATGCAGAGTGTCTGCTAAACAGCGTATATCTTTTTTAAGCTGAGAGTAATGTAGAAAAGCTCAGTTCCCAGCTGAGTCCCTATACTGAAGACGTATGGGCAACATTTTCCTTGCCAAAATACTCTACTTCACAAGAATTTTAGCAGGACCTTTTTGGTTCAGCTGCTATGCTGAAGGGTTCATTCATCATTCACTTCCACTCACCTTCTGTAAAATGACTTCTGTTAGCCAAAAACTAGCATGGCAGCCATGCGTACGGTTTCTAGGTGAAATGTGATGTTTAGCTTTCTGGAGAGAGTGGGATCATGTCCCAGCTTTTCTAATCACACAGGGCACGTGCCATGCATTGGAAGAGATGTGTCTTACTCTTGGTGCTATTGTTCTGTGACCCAGTATCAATTTTTTGTCATCTGCTCACAAGTAATTATTTTGGGTATTTTTTCTGCTTGGATTTGCCTTTGGAGTCTTCACACTATTTTACTTGCCTGTCTCCTCCTCTCCCTCCCATTCCCTCTCTGTAAGGGTAGTCCCAGAGCAGTCACAGCAGTGCCCTTCCAGTCCAGAGAGGACCGCCATCAATGGGACATGTCTGCAAGTGTGTTTATAATCTGGAAAGCCTAAGACTTCTGTGAAATGCATTTCTTACACACAGTTGCTGTAAACACGATACTGACAGTTTTTCTTTGTAGCCTTCCCATTAGGTGGGAATGAATGATCCAAAACTGGAAAGCAAGCAGAGGCTAGAGCTAGCCTGGGGAGTGGGAATCTGATAAAATAATTTTTAATCAGTTACATTAGCTTTTTATTCATGCATTTCTATCAGGTCAAAGGTTTGCAAGACTACTTAGACATCTTTGATACTTGTATTTTATATTAAAAGATGTAATTAATTTATAGGTATTACCATTTTTGTCACAACTGTGTTAATGTGTTATCAAAATATCACACCTCTGTGATGGATTTAGAAAAGGAATAGGAAAAATTAAAGGCCAGAACTTACAGGAAGCTGTAGAATGTCTGTCTCATTCACATATATATAAGAAGTAAGCACACACATGTGCTTTGTGGCAATATTTTTTCATTAAAATCTTTTCTCTCATTGACATAAATCTTTGTCAGTCAAAACGAAAGTGCTATTAAAGTCGTATAGGCTTTTTGCACATTCAGTAGATTAAAATGTCCTTTATCATATTCAACAGTAACTTTGTACTACAATACACTGAAGCAATTATAGGTCAAAATATGCTATAAATACAAACATGTTGATTAAAAAAAAAATTGCCCAGGCAGAATGTTTCTTTCAGTGCCCAGTCTACTGTATTTGTGTTTTGTCCCTCTCCTTTCCTTGCTTGTCAAAAAAACCCTGAATGTTGAAGTGCTATTTTTGTTCTTATGAATACCTCTATCTTCAAGAGATCTCAGTTTTTCTGATTTTTTTCAGCCATGGAACAATCTTGCCTGAAGAACTGTAGGCTTAATCACATTCATATTGCCATAGGCTTTTTTAGATCGCTTGCTGGTTTAGCATAGTTTTTGATCTCTAATAGCTTTCCAATATAGCCAGTGATGCTCTGAGAGATGAGGGATACATTTTGTGTGATTTTAAACTTTAAATTTGATTGTTATATACCAGAATTTGGAAAGTAAAATATTACGCTATCTGTAATAGAATTTTAAATGAGCATAGCTTGGTGTACAAATACTTGCAATACTGCAGCAATATTTGTGTAATACAGTATGACAGAAAATATGTGGAAAGTGGCGAACTGCTGACATGAAGCAAAACAAAAAGCACAAAAATCCGAATAGAGATACCACTTCAGAATTTCCCATTCTTCTGCTTGGAAGGAGTAGGTTTGAATGCCACCAAGTTATGTGTATTAAGTTTCTCATTTATCATATCTGAGTACAAGTATCTACTTCACTTGTAATTATTTCAGAACAATTTGCTTAATGCTGTGTTATTTTCCCTGAGAAGTACTGCAAGTATTCCAGCACAGGTGATAGAGGAGTCAAAGTACACTTTAGTGTTTACCTCTCTAAAAGAAGTGCAGACCTTGCCATTGATACCAGTGCGATGATGCCTTTGCTTTTAGACACTTGATAAAGTATGTCTATAACAATTTTCTAATAAAGAGGTGCTACTCTGTACAATCAGAGTTAAAGTCCACATTTTCAAAAATGCTGTCAGCATTTCTGAGACCTCAGAGAGCTTTTACTCTTCAAAGTCTTACTGTAATTTACCTTTGGGAGGAAAAAAGCAATATCCATGACAACAGTAACGGGGTGTAACTGGTGTTGAGCTTGCTGCTTTATGGTAGGATCTGCAGACATCCATAAAATGACTCACCTTAACAGAGCTGTTCAAAATACATAATTGCAAGGTCTGGCTATGGCTTGCTTCGTCAAGAAAGTTAATAATTTTTCAGTATGTAGTCCATTTATCAGTCAGCCAGTTGAATTTACAGTAGTGTTATTTGCATTATAAATACAGAAGTGGAAGCAACTGAACTAGCCATCTCTGCTTTCCTTGCCTTTGTTTGACATCTTTTCCTGTATCCTGGGTGTTTGTTTTCTGAAGCTGTAAACATCATTATGTTTCCCTGCATGTCTGTAGATAGCATAGTTTACTGGCATCTTAACCTTCCTGAGTGGTGCCAGACAGTAGTACAGACGTACAACTACTACAGTATAAATGGTAGATTCAGAATGTATATGGCCTTCCTTATCCTTAGCCATCAAATAACATAACCAAAGTGTGCAGTTTTATAGAAGAGAATACTGAGCCACAAAAGCATTAAATTAATATATATAACAATTTAAAAAGAGATACAATTATAAACCAAAAGCCTGTTGTCAAACAGTACTCAGAGCAAGTGGGGGCCAGATAACAAGATTTCTTTTCTTGTTTGTGTGGTTTTAGTTGGTTAAAAAAATCATAGTTGTGAATTTAGTGTTATAGTTGTGAAAATTAATTCCTGAGGAACATTGGTTCTTCTCCAAAAAATTGTGCGTTAGTACATAACTGCAGCTTTGTAGTGCTTAGTTTTCAAAAATATTTGTGAAAGCATAAAGTCTTTTCTTATCTTCAGATAAAGAGGGTGTATCTTCAAGACATACACAGGGTGTTCTCATACCTTCTCAATCTGCTCATAAACTAAGAGCAGATTATCTTAACCAGTTCTGTCTCTTGGTCTGGAGTGCTTGCACTGACTGCCCAGAAGATGTAAGACATGAGGGAACCAGAACAGATTCTTCAAAAACAGTGTCTATGGTGACCCCTGCTCTCCCCAGCAAGGCAGGGCATTGTGGGCAAGGCATGAAGCAGGCTTCAGAAAACTGTGCTGCCTCTTTTTCCTAACTGCAGCACCAGATCTCCTCAGGCCTTTTTGCTTCTGCCAGCAATCCTGCTGTAAGAGATGAAGCTAGGTGATAGGATAATATGAGAAGTTATGCATCGTATCTTTTAGAGATGAAAAGAAATCTTTGATATTTGCTTGATCCACTAGCAATCAGGCTCGAACAGTAGCACAGGATTGTGCGTGTAGCCAGATGGGTGTGCCTGCAGTTCAAACGGCAGATATAACATCTCAGCCTTATTTTCATGCTGTTTCCTGGAGCTGCAGGCACTCTTTGCCAAGCAGGCTGCACTTTAGCTCAATAAACTCCCTTTATGGCTTAAGCACTAGACATCACCTCCTAATTCAGGTGAATCTGAGTGGCATCAGCTCACAGAAGGTATTGTAGTTAATGTTTCCCTACTTGGCTTTTGATGCTCAGCAAGCCAGAAATAATAATGAAAAGGAGGTGAAATAGCCAGCACAGAAGAAGAGCAATTGTCTGTTGATTCTCTCTGGGTCCTTTCTCCAGAAATGACCACCAATGGACAGGCCTTTTTAAGCTGTGCAGAATTCACTGGTAGTCAGCTGCACCTCCTCATCAGAGACATCAGAGGCAGCAAACAGAAGTGACAGGATCAGCCAGCAAATATGATTTCCCTCAAATGCTAGGAGGATACCGCCTATCAAGGCAACCAAGCCTTCATCTAGCATGACAGAGCACAATAATATCTGAAGCTATCTGCTGTTCTGATAATTTCTTGGCACTGACTAGTGGTAGATTAGCACAGGCATGCAATAATTGCCTGAAAAGTCACTGTGAGGGCTGTGAGTTTCTTTTAAATAATAGGCAGGTATATGTGGCTGTGCAGTATCTGTTTGATAGAGATCTGTAACCTGTCCTTATTGAGGATGGGCCTAAGAATATCAGCCATCAACAGATCCAGTGCTAACAGTAGTGTATACTGTTAAAAGTCTACAAAAAGCTG
>JAVSBS010020862.1:42865-53792 GCA_033124195.1 Coracias cyanogaster
ACTCCAGGGATGGGGCCTCCACCACCTCTCTGGGCAGCCCGTTCCAGTGCTCTATGACCCTCATGCTAAAGAACTTTCTTCTGATATCCAACCTAAATCTATCTTTCCCTAGCTTAAAACCATTACTTCTTGTCCTATCACTACAAACCCTTATGAATAGACCCTCCCCTGCCTTCCTGTAGGCCCCCTTCAGGTACTGGAAGGTCACTATAAGGTCCCCCTGGAGCCCTCTCTTCTCCAGGCTGAACAGCCCCAACTTCTAAATAGTCATCTGATGATGAAAATGCTATTTGTTTTTTTTACAGTGCAAAACCGCTTTGTCTTGTCGAAGACTTCTTATGCCATAACCTCATTTCTAGGAGTGGTGGCTATGGAAATCCAGAATTTCATTTTCTGTGGCCTAAGGGATAATTTGCCATCTTGGGTCCCTAGGGGGCAAGTTTTATTATCATTTACTTCCCTGCAGAGTTTATTAATATGCAATAATATAACTCTTCTTCTAGTGTACCTCTGACTTTGAAACCCCTGGATGCCAAATATGGAATGTAGTATGTATCAACTAAAGTATTTCAATTGTCTTTTTCAGAACATGAGGGTGCGGACAGTAAAAGGACAAGATTACTATTCTAAAACAGGAGCAAAATTCCATGGAAAAATGGAACAAAAATTTATTCTTGTTGACTGTAAGAAAGTCATATACGGTTCTTACAGGTAAGATCAGTCACTGAGGTGGCCATCTGTCATCTCAGTACCTCTCCTATTGTAAATTTGGGTTTTTTCTATTTCTGAAAGTTCTTCCAAGAAACTCCATGGGCCTATTTTATTATCATTATTATCTTTCCTGTAATTTAAGAATTATCATACTTATTGCTAACTAGCCTAACATGGAGCCAAATTTTGAGATCCTCTGTTCATTTTTCACAAATAAGAAATAAAGGTTATAGCTTTTTCTACATCTGGAGACTTGCTTAAAAAAGAGAAAAATCCTTATTTGTCTTACATTATCTGAGTTATTCTTGCTTAACATTCACTCCAGAAAAGTCTGCCAAAATTACTTCATATATCTCTTGGATAGTTTCTCCTTGTAATAGTCTTCTAAAGATAACATTGTGGACTTATTCTATGGTACTCTGTAGTCCGTCATGGTCAAATTCAGAATTGCCCAAGTTAAGTTGACATAGTCATTCTTTATATTTGGCTAAGTTTCTTTATTCTACTTTCCATTTATTTCCAGTATATGCGTGCAAAACATAGGCTGGAAGAACTTACAGCTTTGCCAAGCTGGAAAAAACTCAAGTGAAAGCAGGGACAGTTTTATCTTGCACATGATTAAATATTTTCCTTCTTTTCACGCTACACTTCTCTCCTTTGGCCTACTGAATTATTTTCTGCCAGCATAGTGCCTGGATGCCAGATCTACACCCACTGACTTTCATAGATTTCCTCTACTGTAAGCTTTTGAAAATCTGGCTTATTTCCTCTCAGTCTTGGCCAGCCCCAAATTCAGACTGCTATATATAAATGGTAGTGAGGTAAGTGACAAGTTCATAGATGAGTCAGTGTAAGAGAGTCCAGGGAGAGTCTGCTTGCTTTGACATAAACACACAGTGTTAGAATCTGTGAGAACGTGATAGTTTTTCTCATTTCATTTTGAAATCATTTCAGATCTAGCACCACAGGGACTGGAGTAATCAATTTCTGTAGAAATTAAGCTTATTTTGTAAAAGAATCTAGTGATTTATAACAGGAAAGATGAGTCTTTCTGAATTCTTGCCCTCTGAATTCAATTGTGAATATAGAAAAAACTAGTCAATCCTGGCTTAGTCTTTGTAGAGGTAATTTTGGTTCATTAGGTATTTGTATTCCATTGTTCTACATTTGAATGCTTTCTTCAATATCCACTTTTTTAAGGGCAATAAAGTTGTTATAGACTCATCCTTGCTCCCACTGAAAGCAGTGGCATGTCTCCAGCTGAGTTCAGTTGGTATTAGATTAGACCTTCCAAATCTAAATTACACGAATCATGCCCACAATTTATTTGTTTATTTAGAAAGTATTTGTACAAACCCCAGATTTATGTGAAAGCTTGCTTATCAAGAAGAGCCAGTGAAATACTTCAGCTAAAAAGAACTATTTCTAATGGTCACTTGTTCTTCTTTCAGCTTTATGTGGTCATTTGAAAAAACCAACCTCAGTATGGTTCAAGTTATCACAGGACAGTTGGTTGAATCCTTTGATGAAGAGTTCAGGACTCTGTATGCTCGTTCTTCGGTTCCTAGTTCATTTGCCCCAGAATTAGTGCGGGTAAACAGTCGCAGAACACTCTGGGATAATGATGCATACCAACACTCAGTGTCTTCTTTGGCTTCAGTTTCTAGCCAAAGAAACCTTTTTGGTAGGCAAGACAAGGTTCACATGATAGATCCTGTTTGTTGGAAAACTCATGGAAGATATGCAGTAAATGAAATAGATAAATATGGTTTGAGAAATCAAGCCTATAACAAACAACCATTTCATCCAAGTTTTAATATGCAAAATCCAATCCAGCAGTATAAACCTAGTGAAAAAAATGAGCACTGGAAGAGGCATAGTTATGCTGGGGAGAAGCCAGAAAGGACACCTTACCTATTGCTCAACAGAGCTATTAATAGGGCCAACAATCCATCAAATACTTGGAAAATGCCATCTGATAGTCTTAGTATTGTTTCTTCATTACGAGGAGGATGTGCAAATAACTACAATACACCGCAGCAAAGCTTTGCTGATCAGTTTTCACGACCAAAGGTAAATCTTGCAGAAAGAAATTCAATTGTACGGAGGTCTTTTAATGGGACAGATAATCATATTCGCCATCTGCAGCAAAGGATGCCAACCCTCGAACACACAACAAAATCTTTCCTACGTAACTGGCGAATTAAGTCGTATTTGAATGATCAGTCGGATTATCCAGTAGAGCCTAATGAGTCAGGCTTGGGTGACAGATATGATAGCTATGACACAACTGAAAATATTAAAGCTCATGCGCTGTATTCTCATTCTCGCTTACGATCATCATTGGTGTTTCAGCCAACTTTACCTGAACAGCAGGAAGTAAGCAGCTGTGCAAGTTCTTCAAACTCAACTATAATTGGGTCAGAGGGAAGTGCAACACCTAAAGGGACATCTAATCATGCTCCAAGTGTGGAAAATGGAACAGATAATACTTCTGAAGAGCTTAACACAAATGTCCCACTTAAATCAGATGCACCAAACCCCCACAGAATTCATATTGCAGACAACACAAAACCTAATGCAAATTCAAATGCAATCAGTGACTCAACTCACTACTTGTACACAACACTGTGTGCAGACAAACACACAGAAAATTTGAAGAACCTTCAAAATGAAAACATGCTAAAAAGGAGAAGTTTTCCCATGTTTAATTCAAAGTCCATATTGGACCCTGGTGCCAGCAAACATGCATCAAGTTACATTTACAGCACATTGACTAGGCACAGACTTAAGGAGCCAGCTAGTCCAAAACTTCCAGAAGACACACTGAAAAGCTCTAAAAGTTTACACAGTGTGACCAACCACTTACCACAGGAGGAAAAGAACCTCAAAAGAGAGCTAAAGAGCCCAACTGCTAGCAAGGCAATCTCTATGGCTGCTCTCACTGAAGCTAACAAAGACGAGTCTTGTAAAGATTGCACATCAAAGAAGGAAAGTAAGAATTCCCCCAGTTTTCTAAAAAAAGGATCCCAGAAATTGCGCTCACTTCTTAATCTCACACCAGACAAGAAGGAAAACTTGTCAAAAAACAAAGGACCTGCCTTTTACAGAATGTGTAGTAGTTCTGACACGTTGGTTTCTGAAGAAGAGAATCAAAAACCAAAGATTTCTGAGAATAAGACAGATTCCTCCCCAAGGAGGAAGAGAAACACATCATCAAATTCTCAAAGTAGCTTGAACAGAAGTAAAGAAGATGTCAACAGGAGCCCAGCAAAGTCTCCAAAGTCTCCAAAATCACCAAAACCTCAAAAAACTCCATCTGATGAAAGCAATAAAAAATGTCCTCTCTTGTGCCCCCTTGAAAGTAAGTTCATGGAAACTGCAGGAGATGCATCTACCCCAAGATTTAATACAGAACAGATTCAGTATCAAGACGTGAAGGAAATCACCACAAATACTACTCCCAAAAGTGCCCCTGTTTCTGCTCTTCAAAGAGCAAGTTCAATGACACCACAGCTGGCAAGCTCAAAACGCCAAGAGGAGCTAAGGCCTCGTTTGAGTGAAAGGCGTGTTTATAGCCGCTTTGAGCCATTCTGCAAGATAGAGAATGCTAGCCAACCAGCAGGAAATGCACCCAACAGCAGTTCACATCTCTCAGATATCAAAAGCAAGACCTTGGGGAATAATTACGGCAGGAGTAATCACATGGTCAGCTACAATTCAACTGCTTACCATCCATTGCAGCCTAATGAAAATAAGCTGAGAGGATTTATGCAAAAGTTTGGGAACTTCCTACACAAAAACAAGTAAAACTTCTGTTCATTATGTTGAAATACAGCAAGAGTAGCAAAGCTGGACGTAACCTTACCTGGAGAAGGCTGATGCTCAACTTTTGTAGAGTTTACTTGAGTTTCTTCTTGGGTCTAGGACATTGGGATGAATGTACATATTTTACAATCCTAGAATTGTTATGTCTACAGAAATCCTGTGTCCAGAAGCTGTCTTAAGGGAGTTGTTTATAGTGTTTATATTGTAAGATTAATTTTATACATTTTCCTTGTGAAGAAAGTATGTACTAGCATTAAAAGATTAAGTATGGGGGGAGGAAAAAGATGGATGATGTTTTTAAACTTCAAACAATACTGTTTCCAAAGATTTGCCCTTTAAAAGTAGGATAGCACTAGGAATAGTGGCTAGAATTTTTTTCGACATTTATGTACACTTTCAAATCATAAACACAATGTTAATGCATTGCATGTTACTTATCTTTAATTTTTGAAAAGCTAATTTTGAAGCACTTTTAGGCTTCATCTTGTTAATAATTTACCCCATAGCATCTATTGAACTGTTTGGGCAGCAGATGGATCTATCTTACTCTATTGAATTTTCCATGTAATATGATACTTTTCTGAAGTATTTGGCACACAGATCTTAAAGTGACCTTAATCTGAGCTTTCACAGACTTGTTTCTATGGTTAAACTAGTGTGAATGTGGAATAAATGTTAAAAAACCTATTTATAAAAAAGGTGCCTTGAACATAACTTACAACTACTTTAAATTTCAATGGGTTAATTACATTTGTATAGCATGCCAGTATTCTGTAATGTATTCTAAAAATAGCTTTTTGTTACATTTTTCTATTTGGTGTTTAAAAAAAAAATTATATGTGGACTTCCATTTCTCAGGTAAGTTTTTGAGTTTCACATGCAATGATCTGTTTTAAATATTGCCAGACATATTTTCAGCTTTGGCTTTAATAACCTATTTTTTAAAATAAATTTTTTTAAAAAATAAGTGCTTAGACTAGGAAAGCTCAACCCTGCAATGCTGCCTTATGTCAGGATGACTACTACAAGGCCAGGAGCAATTAAGCATCTAAAAATGAGATTCATAACAATCACCACATCAAACGATCAAGCGTCTCTCCTAAATAAAAAAAAAGTATCAATAAAGGGTGATAGTAGCGTTTAACCTTAATTGAAGGTATTTGGGCACCTAACTTCAGTCTAAGGGACACATTTTTGTTCATCTGAGCCTCTCAGTCATAACAGATTTCCTGATATTAAGTGACTACAGCAGGTTAGTGCTTGCAGAGCGATGTGTTTGGGCAGCAGCGTGGCATCCACTTCTCACCTGCAGTGTGCAGCCAGAACATCCAGCTGGCTCACACCCTTCTGGATACGGAGCTTGTCTCTTAGAAGAATACTATAACCATTTATCTGCAAGATGCTCTGCAACGGTTTTGTTCCAAATTCAGAAATTTTCACTGCTGAAAGAGTATTAGTCTTATACCTGGTCTCTGTGTTTCAGAAGCATGCTTTAGGAGACCACTCTTAGATCTGAAAAGTCCTACAGTGTTCTATGGAGGTCTTGGCTTTATTCTTGAGAAAGAAACATAAAAAAGGCATTTCATGCACCAGCTAGATGGAGTTCATTTGTCTCTTCTGCCTGTGGCCCTGAGAAGAGATTTTATATGGAAAATCTGCTTCCAGATGAGACTCTACTCTGGCTCCTGTGAACTGACCATAGTTATTGTCAGTGACTTCAGTGAAGCAGTGTTAGCTTTTTGTTCAAACTGTTTCTCAGGCAACCTGATTTGGATGGTGCGTCACAGCGGTAACTGTTTCACTGTGGGCATAGTATTTATAAGAGTGACAGAGACTTGTGTCTCAATCCTTTGCTGAAGTTTAGGGTTTCCCTTTACGTGAGACCATGGAAGAGATTTTTTTAATTTCTTGATGAACGCTGGAGACTTTGTTCACTTCTTGATGAAATGTCATAATGGGTATTCTTCCCAGACGAACATTTATACTGAAATATTCTGTCCCGTTAGAAGTAGCATTTTCAGACCCAAGGCGAGGAGTGTCTTCTTTTCACTCCAGGCATATTTTCAATGTAGGCACAACGTACTTCCACAGCTATGCAGCCAGCAGCAATGCAAGACTACTTTTTATAACTCTTAATATTTTTCGGCAGGGCATACAGTTATCCAGGGCAGTGCCAGAATTAACAGTGCAGCAATGGAACTTAATCAAGATGTAGGTGGTGCTAAAAATGGAAGGGGTAATTTTTAGGAGGATCTTTAGTTTTCTCTTCTACTCTTAAGAGCTCTGACACACACTTGTAGGCAGCACTGTATTTGGGAAGGAAGTGAGAAAGAGGGAACAAGGGTCTTGAGGCAAGTTTTAATGTGACAGTGCTTTCCGTTTTGTAATAAACTTTGTGAAACCTGTTTTGATACAGTTTGGAAATATTTTACTGTATTTGTCAAAGTACATTGCTAATTAGAGGGTCCTGAGAAGGCAGATGTTTTAATGTACCAAGTCATCTATGTTTATAGATATACATTGCTATTTTGTACCTCCACAGAAGACTAAGAGCCTTCAGTGAAGAGCTTGCTCATAGACTTAATAATGCAAAAAAATAATTACAGGAGAACTAGGGTTCTTCTTCATTTTTGGATCTCTCCTGAGAAATCCCGCATGGGAATTTTGCTACATTAAAGGCCTGATCCAAGATTAATTGAAATGAATGCAAAAGACCACCACAGACCTCAGGGAAAGTAGGATCAGATACTTTATGTACTGACACCACCATTAGAGACGTTACAAGACCCAGAGCTGCTTGGGGGAGTATAAGGCTCTGATACTATGGGAAGAGCAGCCCGATACCTTGCCTGCAGCTGTGGAGTTGAAGGTGTGGGAGCACCCTGGGGAGCTCCGCAGCTGGTGCAAGGACCACCTGTTATTTTGTTCCCTCCAGAATTGTGCGTTAAAGCTGGGAAAGCAATGCTCACCCAGTTCTGTCTGATTTGCCTTGTGTCTCTGTGGGAACCCAGCTGTTCACAAAATAGAAAGGAAGAGTATAGGGAAGGGGGGAAGATACCTACATCAGCAAAGGAACATGATATGTGCATTTCTGGAGGGAAAAATAGAGTTTGTATTTTTTAACTTCTTTTTCCCAAAGCTTGTGTTGATGTTTCTGCTTTTCCAAGAAGATGTATTGTGTTCAATGTGTCCTAAATGTGTTCTGCACGTTGCAAGTGTGCTACACCCTGCACACACCCAATTGCACTCCCAGTTTTGTAAGGCTGTGAAGTAATAGCTGTTGCCGTGCAGGACAGTCATTTGGCCAAATGGCTTGGGAGTTGTGAAACCCGTAAAAAATGATGGATCATTTCCATATTAAGTAACTCCATTAGCACCATAGTAGATCTAAGAGGCTGTGCAAAAGCTGATCAGAGTTATGCCATGCTGAGCATGGCCCTCAAGAGCACCATCAGCAGCGGAGGGCAGTGCAGTCAGGAGATACAAGCTCCTCATAGGGTGCCCATTCAATTCACGTCATAAATAAACCACCCTGACATACGATCATAATGCTTGGTGAATCAATTGCTTCATTGCCTCAGCCTTGTAATAAACAATTTTTACCATCTCAGATTGCAAAATGTTGGTTCTCTTATTAACGTGATTGCACTGCAGCCTTTATTCATGCTAATAAACATGAACTGGGTGTAAAGTTAGGTTAAAAATTAAGGAAAAATAATTTTCCAGCTAATACATGAGGATACTAGTATTTGTTACAGACCTTGAGAGAAAAGAAAGCTTATCAGGCAATAGGTGTTTGTGCATTGATAAGTGAAAAAGTACTATTCAGAGAAAAAAAAAATGTTTGACCATTTTTAAGCTTTCTGAAATGTATTAGATGTTGTCATTCATAAAAGAAGTCACACGAAAAATGATACCAAAATCTGTTGCAAGACAATGTAAAAATAAAATCTAAAATGGCTCTGCTAAGCTGTATGATAAAGATTTTTATTTTCATTTGTAACATTATATGGGATAAGCTGTACATCCAACAAGCAGCTTTGCAATTGTGTAATGCAGAGAGATCACTAAGAATACTGTGGTACTTCTTTGTTGTAATTTATTCCTCATATCAATATTGTACTGCACAGTACAGTATTTGGGTTTGCTTTATTTTGTTTTTCATTTAAGTCAGGAGGGTTATAGCAACATAAAGCTGCAGTAGTTCACGGGTAATTAAGACATGTTACTTCAATTGTCTTCGCTTGCATGAGTACATATTCCATTAGCACCCCGGTGAGAACAGAGGAGGCTGCAATGCTCAAAAGGCTGTCTTGCCATTTCATTCTTTATTTCATACAGGTACTTAGAGATGTCTTATACCTTTATAGCTAGGTCTCCGTTTTTCACATTTTGACATGATGCCAAAGACATGTTGCATGTTCTGAGAACTGCTTTCTCTATTGAGAAGCAGGATGGAAGAAAACATTGTGCTCTTGAACAGCTCAGAACAGAGCTGCTTTGCTGTTAAGCAAAGCTAGTAGTGGAGAGTTCTACTTCAGTGACATTGACTACTTAAGTTCTAATCCCCTTAACCTTCTTCTTGCTTAGAATGATCCTTCCCAGGTCAGTATTTAAAAGCCATTTTCACAGATCTAACACTGTAAAAAGTGGTCACATCCTATTTCTGAAAAGCCAGGGGGATATAGGGGACTAGATTCCCAAAATCCATCTTTGTATATCTTTGTGCATTTCTGGAAAAGAATCTGGTGTAATAAAAATGAATGGACATCCCTTCAGAAGAAGCTGCTGTGAAGACTGTGCATCTCTCTCCCACCACATGTGTTAAGGTAACTAAAAATTCCACAGATAAGTGCAAAAGATAGTTTGGGTGAAAAATCACTTCTGATAAAAGGCCCATGAAACATGTTTATTTTGATATCATTGCTTTCATATGTAAATACAGTTATGATAAAATACGTCTTTTCTCCAAAGCAAACACAGTTTTTGACAGTTGAAGCAGAAATATTTTTAAAAACTATGCACCAGTGGTAATATTTTATTGTGTTTGAGAAATAAATGCAACTCATCTATTAGGATTCAAACTCAGGACTCTTACATGTTAGTACATTGTCTGTTCTTGCCAAATTTAGTAATCAAGATGCTCAAAATTCAGACTGATGGTCTACAGCTTCCCAGGCCCTTGAGTGATGCACCAACAAGGCATTAAGCATGCCTAGCTTTTTAAACAAGGCAGTCCCTGGATAAAGCACAACACCAGGCATACATGTGTGTTAGATTTTGATGTAAAAAATCTCAGTGTAGTCCTAGCTGATATATTTTGGAAGAATATATGGTTTCATTCTTTTCTTTGGGCCACATCTAATTTCGACATCATGTCTGGCATGTATCTTGCAAATGTCACATATACTGATGTTAAAATATCATTATTTTGGTTTCAGAGTTTAGATTAGACTTCCTTAGTGCAGGGTCTGTGGATCCCTGGTGATCCACAAGATCTCAGAAGGTGGCATGGAATTGAATTCAGATGACTGAAAAAAATAGAACCAGACAAAACAGAAAAGCATTTGCATGTATGTTCTACATACAGCAAAGGAAGCACGTAAAATCAGAAGCTAAAATCATAAGTGAGCATTCATAATGCACTTCATACAAGTTGAAAATGAAAGTTGGTACACCAACACTGCAGGGAAAAAAAAAATAAGTCTTTGATTTAAAAAAACTGAGAAACACCGATGTAGATGATGTAAAACAAGTCTGAGGGGTGCTACAAACACACAAGAGCCAGTAGACTTATTACTGGGTAATTTCTGGGGGAGTTAAAAAAGGGAATTCCATCAACTTGGTTTCAGTACTGATGGATGTAAAAGACTGTGCTGGTTTCATTTAAAATTGTTACTTGATATTTAAATCCTTTTTTCTTAAGATGGAATTCCTGGATTACATAGCAACTATGTTATGGATGTACTGTGTATGTACAGATGCAAACCAAAAATTGTCTTGAAATAATTTATTCCTATATTTTTTACCAAATAAAACATTTCTTTTAAAGCTTAGCTCATTCCTGTGTTCTGGTTTTCACTGACTCATACAGTTATTAACAATTCTCATTTCAAAATGTAGATCATCTTTTTAAAAATGCTGACATCAGATGTGTTAAGTGAAATGTTGTAAACAGGTCTCAAAGTTGCTTTGTGGCTGCATCACCATTTGCACATCTGCTATGCCTTCACAGAATCATTATGGTTGGAGAGGACCTCCAGGGTCATCAAGTCCAACCTTTCTCCTGGCATCTCTCTAACCACTACACTATATCCTCAAGCACCGCATCTATTCATTCTTTAAACACCTCCAGGGATGGTGACTCCACCACCTCCCTGGGCAGCCT
>JAVSBS010020862.1:53892-67864 GCA_033124195.1 Coracias cyanogaster
TCGCTACAACCTCCTTTTAGGTAGTTGTAGAGGGCAATGAGGTCTCCTCTCAGTCTCCTCTCCTCTAGACTAAACAAGCCCAGTTCCCTCAGCTACTCTTCATAGGGCATGCTCTCCAGCCCTTTCACCAGCTTTGTTGCCCTTCTCTGTACCCGCTCCAGCACCTGCCTTCTGCAGGACCAAGAGTCCACCCAAACAACAAAGGAAGAACCAAAGGTAAGATCACTTCAGTGTAAAATTTGTGGAATAAAATATACGTAGCAATAAGCTGGATGAAAAATTAAACAGGGTCAACTATGTTAGCATCCCATGTTTGCTTTCAAAGCCTTCTGTCACTTCCTTGCTCTGACACTTAAATTTGTTTGCCTTCCTGTTAATTCTGCCTTGCTAGCGATGTCAGGTTCAATAGTCTTTTCTGTGCCCTTCTTCCATCTCCACCTTAATTTCCTCTTTCCTATTTATGTGAAACATCTTTCAGAAATCTGTTTGCCTACCTCTTGCCTTGTAAATGTTATTGGAAAAAATCACTTCCATCACATTGCTTGAGAGAATTAGCTTTATGTTAAGCATGAGTGTATGCTGCTACCAAATGGCTAATGAGAAATTGATTTTGAATCCTGAATATTTGCTTGGTGCCTTTGAAAAACCAATAGGAAACATAGTAGCCTTTCTGAACAGCTTAGGATCTATATTGAGACTTAATGGAGGAAGGAAATGAAGAGAGGAAGTGAACTGTTAAAAGGCCGAAGGTTATAAAACAGTGAGATGGTTCCTCAGTTACCACATATGAAAGCTTTGATGGCTAAGGTTGCAGCAGTATGTATGCAGGCACTGTACCTGTGCACATAATGCCAAGACTCCTACTTGTATAGGAACTTCTGCTTACTTAGTAATATAAGTAAAATTCATCTCTGTTAATTGAGCTCAAGCCTTTTCTCAGTTCCCATACCAAGAACTCATGTCTTCTCTTTTCCTTCCTGTTTTCCTCACTTAGTCCGACCTAAACTTACTGGCGGATCGTGACACTTACCTGCCAGCAACTCTGTTTAGACACTGGTGAAAACTGGAATAATTCAGAGTGAGTTATGGCAGAACTGCTTGAATCTCAAATAATTCCTCATGACTGAGTTAGAGTTGTCATCCCCTTTTGGCAGATGGGAGGCCCAAGGCTGCACTGTTCCCGCACGCTGGGTGCAGGCACAGGTATCTCGTCATTGTAACTCTCTCTAGTTCCACTGCCTTGAATTTACCAATAATATGAGTGACTTGGGGACTCTGTTTCCAAGAGGGAAAACTATATCTTGCTTAGTATAAGTACGTACTAACAGACAATCTTGGTTCTATTAAATGCCTATAAAATTGTCACTTTTGATATTGCAGATCTTTGTATATAATGAACAGCTTTTCTCTATATATCTCAGAAATTACCAAGTTTCCCACTGTATTTGAGACATTCAGCTATTTATTATCTCAAAGTGGTGGCTAGTGGTTCTTGGGCCACTATATTATGATAAATGTTAGTAAGTATTCAATATTTAAATATCAAAAAATATTACCATTACCTGTTGTGTGCAATGGCCAGTTTCATACCCATCAGCCACAGTCTTCACAATTGTTTTGTTCAACTTGCTCCTCTAAATAAGAATTTCTCAGTGCTTTTTACAATGGGACAGACAGTTGGCTCTTACAGTTTGTGAAAGTCCATGGATGCCTGCATCAAAGGGACGCGGAAGACTCAGTCTGTAAGCAAAGTCAATGAGGCAGCCAGGGACAGGGGTTACAATGCTCTCAGAAACTCCTCATGATGGTTTCCATAATAAAAAGCATTACAGTAATCAAGATAGGCTATAGGGAAGCATTTGCCATATACTTATTCTCATACTGCTAAGCCTGTCAGCCAGAGAATTGCTGTAAAGGTGGTGTGCACACCTCACGATTCATATCCCCTGTTCCTTCTTTTCTGAGCGGAGCAAGGGTTTGGGGAAAAACACAAGATGTGGAAGAAAAGAGATTTGGGAAGACGAGAAGCCTGCTTGTCAGATTTTGTTCTCACACCCCACATAAATAGCCTTTAGGAGGACAACATCTGTCTCTGGTTACATGACACTTAAATAAGTAAACTGCCAGTTTTTAGTTAATTAACTGACACCCATCTCTGGCTCAAATGGTCCCTGCTTTGCAAATTCTTATTGATGGAGGGAATATTCTGGAGAAATGTCACTGTACACCATCTCTTTTCAGCCAAGTAACTCACACAGGAGCCTCTCTGCTGTTATCCAAGGCACCATGCCATCGTCCTTTGATGCTTCAAATGATCAGGCAGAGGTGGGATGGCAAATCACAGACCTAAAAGAGTGTCCTTCTTGGTTGCTGGGAAGACATAAGTGGCAAGAGAGAACTGTGCCCCCCTCTGCAGATTTCAAAAATGGATGTTGCACAGACTAGCTTTTTTTAAACTTAATTTCCTTACAGTTTTGTTGTACACAGTGTGCAGACTTAAAGCAATGAAGCTCCCTAAACAATAAAGTATTGAACCTTTAGGAGATTATAAACAGAATTATAATCTCCAAGCCTTGCCTGGAGCACTTCTGTCTTTTTTTTTTTCCCACCTAACCCCCCACTTACGATGTTATTTCTTTCACCCCTTTGTCAGATTTTTAAACATAAGCTATATTGAAATACATTTTTCCTGACTATTATCACTTGTTATGAAGCTAACATACATACATACACAGACACACTTATTTTCCAGCTTGATCAACTCTAAAGACATCAGATAAATTCAACAGTGATCTACAGTTCAAAAGAGATTACTGTCTCAGTAGATAAAAATTCACAGTCTATAATCTTTAGGTTAACAGGCAATATTTTATGCAGCTCACAAGCCAATAATTAGTTTGAATTATTTTCAGATCAATTATAACAATGTTAATCTCATGACCTTGAGAGATTAGCAGTAAATGAAGTTGATAGTTGATAGTCTGAATTCAATCAACATTGACTTCATTAGCGTTTTCTTGAGCAAACACTATTATACCTCATCAAAAAGAGTGAGCATTATACTAGGATATACACTTGCATAAGGGCTGGCACACACCTGCCTGTACTGACCCAGTAGCAATAGCAAGAAATAAAGAACAACAGGTATTATAAGTCTCTCATGCTCAGTTTTGAAGCACAATTGGAAAATTAAGGCCAGGATTTGGAAGTTGAAGTCCTATTTTCAAAATCTCTGAGATTATAAATTTTGGGGGTTTGGGTTTGTTGATTGTGTTTGTTTTGGTTTTTTTTAGGGAGGGCTTAAGTACTGTATCTGGACTTACTCCTTATATTTTGCAGACAAGCATACCTTGAAAAGACCACTTTGATCAACTCTTTCTGATTTTTAAAGGGAGAGACACAAATACTTTTCAAATCTGTAAAGCCTGCAAAGTACTTGTGTGACTTTGGAAAGGACACCTTCAATCACTGTTGGAAGCACAAAACAATGGAGAATTGCAAAGCTCACTATTGCTGATAAACGTCTGCTGACTAAGACAGACACAGAGGCCAGGTGAAGATTCGGTGGGCTGTGCTGTCATGGCACCAAGGAGGAATATGGAGCGGAATGGAGGCCGTGAGGTCCCGTTCTTCCACTTGTCCTATTCTCCCGCTTATCACAGCAGTTTTCTGCCTCTCACAGAAGTTACCAAGGAAGTCATAAATGTTTTGTGCAGCTGCTAAAGGCTGAACACAAGGAACAATGTCTTGACCAAAGTCCCAGCCCTGCATTTTGCACAATAGTAGATGACAAGATATAAACATTATCCCTGTTTTAGACCCATATTGGGGATGAGAATTCAACACTAAATCATAGGGACAGATAGATGGGTTTGTCCTCCTCTCCCGCGCCTTTTGGTAAGATTCATGACCCCAACTACACTGACTGCTTTCCTAGGAAATCGAGTTTGTGATTGCAATCATATTTTAGAGATATACAGCTAGGAGCAGGATTGGTTTCTCTTTTTCTAAATGAATCTTAATTTTTCCTTCCCCAAGATCAAACACCTTTTATTACTTAGTAAGTCCTCTTCCTTTGAATTTTAAATAACTCCCTTCATTGCCACGACTGCTTTGGGTTCCAAAATTACAGGAAACATAAGAAATGACCTTGCAAACTTTAGCTACCTCAAGTTTCAAGACATGTACCATGAGGGATATTTTAGCATGTTCTTCACAAAAAGAATATTTTTTTTCTCTTGAGAAGCAAGGGCCATTATACCCTTGAACTATTTTGAAATTTATTAATGTGAGAGGAAATATAGGTCAAAGCATTTGTGTCATAATACTTGCATACACATCTATAAATCTCTTAATTAAATGGAAAAAGAGAAGAGAAAAGGACATTAGTCCTTCCATCTGCCCAAGGCAGCCAAAATATACATTGGCATATTTTAATTCCCTGACTGCGGAAAGACAAATTCACAGCACTTTCAAGTGATGAACAAAATCAGGTGACATCTGAAAATACTGTAAAGCCCAGGCTTGCATTTCACACAGACCATCACGCTTACCTACGTTTTTAGTCTTTGCAGACAGACCTTAGAAAACCACAAAAGCTACAACCCTCTTTTACTTACATGAGGAAAGAGCTTATTTTGCCCATACTGAGCACCATCGAGACAAGGTGGAGGCTGTCCCAGCACAGTGCTTGGTGTGCTCAATGGACAGGGGAGGGGGAACCTCATCCGGTGTTTTTAATGCTTCCCAGCAACTGGGTGAACTCCTGTCCAAACACTCTGTAGGTATCCTCTATCCTCCCTTTGTTTCTATTTATTTATTTCAAGTGTGGAGCTCAAGTCTAGAGGTCGAAGACCTGTATTGTATTCTGGCTCATAGACTGTCAGGTTAAACAGTTAGAAAATCTGGTCCCAAAATATTTTCTCTTGATATAGATGAATGACCACATCAAGTCTCAATGAGTTTTCTGTTACTGGCAAATGGACAGTTTTCAAAACTGAAACATCTTCCTGAATATCACAGAAAGATAAAAAGCTAAGAAGTCTCCCCCCACCAATATTTCTGAAGTCCCTTTTCAGGTGGGACCAGACTGTTTGGAGCAGGGAGAAGTGCTAAGGAGGCAGAAGGAACCAGTGGTGTGAATTGTCACTTCTCCAGTGGAAAACACAAAATGACACAAAATCATAAAAAGCACGAATCTGACCTTATCAGCATGGTGAGTTAATAGCTCTACTCCTGCAAGCACTTCCAAGAAGACTCAATCAAGTCTGGTCCATGGTCCATCCTCATCTGATGGAAAATTTATGCACGTAATGAAGATGAAAGGCCCAGTCTTCATTTTTTTCCTCATTTCCCGAAAGACAATCCTTTCCTCCCCACACTGCTCCCCATGCATTTATGGGTACAGTATAGCAACAGCATCACTGCATAATGATACTCCAGAGAAACGTTCAAGCAACAGCCAATTTTGCAGTTACAATGAGATTGCTAAAGTATCTGAAGTGCCATAGTTCAAAGCCTCCTCAAATATCTCCATTCTTTTGTGTTTGCAAAAGTACAAACATATGCATAAAAGAGGTGACAAAACTGACATTCAAACTACCCACAGTTTCTTAGACTCAGTTGCAATGTATTGGTTTGATAGCAGTCTTCATACAATAACTGATTGTAGCTTGTGGTATTTTTATAGATATACTATTTATAGCATTAAATTAAAAAAAAATATATATATGTTTGACCTGACAAGGTACTAAAATGCCTTAGAATAAAGGGTATACTAATAAACAGCCCTGGTTTTGTAGATGGTTCCTTAATGACCCCTAAAATTAAGAACAAAGCATTCTTTGAGGCTTAATTTAGCTACTAATCAATTATATTAAATGGTACTTAGGAAACATGTAATTAATTTTCTTTCAGTATGATGCAGGCATGATCATCAGAAGAAAGGGTATAGAAAAGAGGAACCTGATGACAGACTTTTTGAAATATCTTTTTGGTTTTGTTGTTTTTTTTCTGTACATGATACATATTCCCTGTATAGATTAAAAACTGCAGATAAATCATAAAAGTAGTGTAAATGAATGGGTTCTGCTGCTACATCTAAATAACAGTGAAGCAATTTTCATGCTGATTTACACCCAAGAGAGGGCAGTTCCTAGTCCTGGTTTTCAGGATAGGTAATAATTTTAAATGGAGGACTGGACTAGCACTTCACAGATTAAGATTCAGCAGCTCTTCCACAGGTTTCCTGTGTAGCCAACTAAGACTTGGTTTCTAAACAAGCTGTGTAAGAGCATTTCCGTATCTTCCATTTGTCCTCTAATCTAAAATAAAAATGCAGAGCTAGACGCAGTGACAAAAAGTCAGGATTCCTTCTTCCCATTAGTAAATGCCTTAATGAACAGGCACCTCTTTTTTATCCTTATCTGTTTTGCTACGTGATGGCTTAGCTTCAACAGTGGTGCTCCTACAGGGGTAATCTTGAGGATCTAGTGGTTTTCCCTTCAGCTTTGTGTGAACCTTCTGCATCAACCAGGGACACACACAGACAAGGCATAAATGGGCCAGGTACCTCAAGAGCAATAAATGGAGGAAAACTTAATGGAGAAACTTCAAAGGCATAGATGTTAGAGAGATGATGATTCTCTCTCTGACAATAAGATCCAGGCCCCTTAGGGATGACTAAAAGCAGCACTTAAGTGATCAGAAAACTGTGATACTGACAGCTGACTGAGCTCCAGCAGCTTCCCAGTCAGAGAAAACCAGGCTGGCTTTTGAGGCTTAGAAACTTGCATCAATGTGAATAAAGTGTTGTGTGGGTGGTACTTTTGCTGATCTGGTTTCTGGCCCATTTTTGCTCTTCCCAGTACACAGTAAGCCTACCGCAAAAAATAAAATAAAATAAAATAAAATAAAATAAAATAAAATAAAATAAAATAAAATAAAATAAAATAAAATCTTCCATTTACCTGTCTACAACTGCCAGGGAGAAGTCGCAGTACTTCCCCTGTGCCCATTGTGCAGCTGGCTGCTGCAGTCTCATTTCCTTTCTTGCTAGCTGATAAGAGATCCTAAATTGCCCCCTAATGTATCCATTTTTTAATTTTCTGAGTTATATGCATTACAGCCTTCATGACAGAGTGCTGAATAAATTTCTCCTGCTTCATCATTTGGCTGAACTACTTCTACAGCTTACACCTAGGTTTATTTGAATAGGTTGGATCTAACTTTATAGGGTTGTGAAAATGACGGGAACGACTGTGCTGTGTAAATCTCTTTTAATGATAGTCATTGTAATTTACAGCACTTGCAGCAATATAGCTCTGCATTAATGTCTTTGGCTTTTTTAAATTTTAACTAAGAAGGTTGTACGTGACTTGTTCCACAATCATTGTATTAGTTTCCATCGTGCTCTTAAACTAGCGTGTTTGATTTTGCTTTACGAAATCTACTGTGGCAATCCTAGGGCAATTCTTTGTTTGCTTCTTTTGTAAGCAACATTGCTTAACATTTGTAGGATTAATTCCACTCTGCTATGTGATTTTTATTTCCTCACAATTTTCTGCCAGGATGGGAATATGAGCTGACAAATGCTATGGATCCCTGCGGCTGCTTCTCTCCATGGCACTGGGAGTGTCTGGGGATATATTTAAGACAACCAGTAGGAAACCCTTCAGAAGGGAGATTTTATAAAGTGCTAAGCACATCTCCAATTATGACACTCTTTAAAGCACTTTGAACTGTGTATCTATAAGGGACAAGAAATACTCAAAATCAGTCTGGTTTTGTCTTTTATTTATAAGTTCTACTATTTGTCTGTTGTTGTTATCATGCCATTAAACTACTTCCATGCACCTGTATATTTATCAATACATCATTGCAAAAGTGAATCTTCTTAACTTGCATCTTGGTAATTAAAAAAAAAAAAATCACTGCTTAAGGAAAAAAAGATCATAACTGGATTGAATATAAATTGCACAGACGATAGCTAGTCAGGGATTTTAAGCTGAAAATTTTTGGAAGGAGATACCAATGCCCTTTCATTTCAGTTCTCATTTTCATTTTGCCTCTTCAGGGTGAACTATTTCTGTGAAATATTCAACTTGAGAAGATTCAGAAAACTTTTCCAAAGCAGATTGACCACTGCATTCAGTCATTCTGGAAGGGGAAATTTCAGCCGATCCCATTCAAAATGAACACTGGCTTTCAAATAAGGCTGCACTTACAAAAGGGTAATCATGAACAACAGCCAAACATGATTGATGGAGTGACTTTGTAAATACCTTTTTGAAACTTATTTTACTAGAAAGATTTCACTTTTGGTCTTTGATTTTCAACTGGAATCTACTCTCTACATTTCAAAAAAAGCACTCAGAAATGGAAAACAGGTTTCCTTCCCAGCTCTGGTGTCATTGCTCTGTGGAACAGAGGTTAAAGACACAAAATAGTTATTAACCATGCAGATTAATGAATGAATGAATGTTTAGCATGAGTGCTATTATCAAACCTTCCTCATTTTGGTACCCAAAGGAGAACAATGTTACTGCTGGTTAGTAGATACACAGAAACGTGTGAACTAAGGGAGGCAAGGAACAAAGAATATAAGCTTAAACAAGAGAGGTTCAGACTAGACCCTAAGAAGAAACTTATTCTCCAAGAGAGTCCAGCTGCAGAGCAAGTTGCCCAGAATGGTTGTGTCATCTACATTCTTGGGGGTTTTCAAGATACAACTGCACGAAGCTCTTAGCAACTTGACCTGACACCACAACAGGCCGCGCTTGGGCCAGAAGTTGGACTGGGGACCTCCTGATGTCCCTTCCACTCTGAATTATCCTGTGAACCTAGTTTATCAGGAAGGCTAAAGGAGCTGCCTTTCCACCTGCCTAGCAGCACTTAGGCCTGTCTGCTGTGATCCCACCTCTCTTCTGTTGCACTGTGATTCTGGGCACTTTCAAACAACTGGGTTGCTGCATGTCCCTCCAGTATCCTTGTGTCTCCTGAAGCTTAAGGAGCTACATTTTTGTGCAGGAGCCCAATGTGTTGTGTCTCATTCCTGCTCCTGCCTGCAACTCCCAGCTTTGTAAATGTCCCTGGCATGTGACATGGGAGACAGAAAGGCATTATGCAGGGACAAGAAAGGGAAACCTCAGTTCTCCCCTTCCTGCATGAAGCCAGAAGCTGCACCTGCTGCTGCATACAGAGTTGTCACTATTCTTCTCACGTGGCAGTCTTCCTTGAGAGAGTATTCTCAGGGGATACACAGTATTTGTGGTAACCTTTGGGTTTAACATTCAAGCCACACTGTGCATTTTATGACTTTTTTTTTATCTTCTGCAGGCTATGTCTATGTAAGCCATCTCTATGGGTACAAAGTTTGCTCTGGGGTCTTATTTTGGCAGATTTGATATTTTTTGATTTAGTTGAGCATTTTTCAGACTGTGATCTGTGAACTGCTGTTGCTCCATAGAACATCAAAGAAGTTCCACAAAATTATTGCAAACCTCCCTCCTCCCCCAGAAAAACCCTCTTACGCAGTCAGGCACAAAATGAAGCAAAATGAGGGAAATCCAGTAATAAATGAGTACTTAAGTTTACACTGTTGTTCTGGGTTGGAAATTAATAGCAGTGTGCTGGAACTGCATGAGATTGTCTTTTCTTTTTCTCTCTAAGTAGATAGTCCTTTAATTAAAGTTAGTTGACACATCAGTTAAATGAAATTAATTTAGATTTACTTTTAGATGCTCTGAAGGGCTTTTTGCACCTTATTGATATTCCAGCCATGACAGAGTACCGATTTGGGCAGTTAAAATTTTTAAGCATTGCTTTTTTTCAAAACTATAGCTTGTTAGTGCTAACTATGCTAATAATTAGATTTTTCATGAGTTTGTGAGATAATGGATAAAATCTTCAGAAAATTCCTTTAACTGTTTCTCTAATTTTCCTGTAATTGCCAACTGTGTTACTGCAGCTGCCTTAAACTTTGTTTTCTGAAATAGAATGAAAGCACGCTTGCTTTCCACTCTGTGTTAAGAATATTCTGTGGAAAAATGTCTCAGAATAAGTGTTAGGGGATGTAAAGGATATGTTGTGCACTTACCACTTACCCCAAAGAATATTTTTTCTCTCAGCTAGAGTTTTATCGACATGCCCTCATGGAAAACTCACAGTTAGCTCCAGATGCAGGTCCTGTAGATTAGCAACCTCTCCTCCACCTGGTTCACTACTACTCCTGAGAGCCTTGGTATCCTTCCTTCACCCTGTGGACTCAGAGCAGGGCAAGTCAGGGGGTGCCGCTCTCACAAAGTGGAGACCATCAGCAGTTAAGAAGAGCAGTTTTCTCTATGAAATGAATCAGCATGTACTGATTGCCTGAAAGCAGGATGCAGGAAAGAAAACAAATAGTGAACACGAAGTATTTTAGTATACTTAAATGTGCAGGATACAGTTTGTAGGTATTAGGTGTTTAGGAGAATTGCATTTTAATGATGATCACAGTATCTGGAGGAAACTGCTTCTTATCTCACTAGTTTTACACCTGAACAAATCCACTGGCCTTCAAAGTGATATTCCTGCATTTCAGTGATATGAGATTGGACAGAAATCTCTTGTGTGTTTGTCCCTTGGAGAAGATTTGCCATACTATTACATAAATCAGAACCACCTACACTGAAGTCATTACTCAGAGCCATAATCCATAAATATTCTTTTATTGCTGCTAATGTTATTTTGTGTGAAGTTATAATCAGTTTGATCACCTTCCACTATGGAAGTTCGGGAAGGGAGCAGAGATTCGAGCTCCACTGGTCTAGCCTTTTTGTTCATGTGTTCCTCTTCGAATTAGAGCTAACCTTGTTATCACTTCTGTTTGTGAAACTGTGTGCTCTGTAATGGCATCAGGTTTCTGAATGCAGATTCAGTACACGGTGTTAAATTTTCAGCTTTGATCTTTTCTATAAAGTGCTGTGCTGATTTATATTGAATCACAGTATTGCTCTTAAAACACCTGCTTCAGATCCCAGCTACAGATGTCAGTAAAGTCTGATAAATAACTAATCTGCAACTGTAAAGGGCACGCAAACCATATCAAAGTAGAATTGATAAATTCTCCTCTAAAATTTCTTCTCTGAATCTACCCTGAAATAACCTAGGAGATCTGTGTATTCACATCAGAAAATAGCACTTGGAGCTCTACTTTGTGCAAAATATTTAGCTTCAAGGAGGGGAAAAATCAAGAACAAGTCCATAGTAATGACACTGACACAGTTGCAGGGAAGGTATGCTTGCAGAACAACAACAAAAAACATTTAAAAGAGCTTTCACTAGAATTACATCTTTTATTCAACTACTCTAAACTTTCTTAGACTGTCCTCAGAGATAGCACACACCGTATGGACTATGAAGTCTGTAAGTCAAGGCTCTTATTTATGGGCATGGCTATCCATTTAAGGATACTCCCTGCTGACTCACATGAAAGTGCATCTTACAAAATATCAAGAAAGGCTCATATTCACTGAAGCAATCTGAACACACAGATTTTCTCTGGGGTGGGTGTCTTCAGTGTTGCACACCTGTCTAATAACAAAGTAGTAGAAGTCATTCAGGAATGAATGCATTCCAATCCTACAATCTCCACGGAAATAGATGCAAGATGAGGGTAGAATGAAGAACAGGCCTTCAATTAATTAATGAAGTATGAAAGCTGACTAAAGTTACCTCTTTGCAATACTTCTCAGGCATGTTTATTACTGCAGATGAAGGAAGTGTAATCTGTTGGCATACATGTATCTCCCCCTACCTGCAGGCCTGCTCTGCTAAATAAGGGAATTTATTTTTTGATATCACAGGAAAACACATGTTCTTTCATGAATATTAAAAGCTTTAGTTCCTACTAAATGTCTTCTCGAACTTAGCAGATGCTGGTTTTTTGAGTGGGTTTATCCTGAGTTCTACCTCAGAAAGGAATGTGTAAATATCATCCTTTAATTAGAATTAAATGGTTCCCAAACTATATTATTCATCCAAGTTGTACTCTAAGTGAACAAACAAACAAATAAGTTTGCCCTATTTTGTATGATAGCTCATTTCAGCTCTGCCAATAGAAAGGAAAGAGAGAGAGCATACAACACCAAGACCTCTGAAAAAACACAGACAGACACCGAACAGTTCTCCATTTTTATTTATTGCCATAAGCCCATAAGACTCAAGCCAAGGTATGTCATGAGGATAACACAAAGAGACCAGTCATAACATTCCTTACCTTACAGATAACAGAAAGAAATGTGGCTATTAAAGTGAAATTTCTGAAATGGTGAATACTGGAGGATAATGAAGACAACTTACCATTATACTACTTGTTCATTAGCCATTTGATAATTTAAACAATGAGCAAGCTAATATGAAAAAAGAAATATCTTAATATATTATCTTCCTGTAAGAAAATTCACTTTGTCCAGATATAGATGTTGTGGGAGTCACCAAGGCAGGGGTGGGAAGAGATGTGCACCTTGTGGTGATAGTCCTGCCCCTCAGATGTGAGCATGTGTTTTCAGCTTCATACATCTTTGTTATTCATCTTAAGTCTTTTAATGAAAACACTGAGTCTGGTCGTCTTGTGCTAGAGAACCACCATTATGCCTGTGAAGAGATGATTTAGAGTAATTGCTGTCAGAAAAGCTGCTCAGCCAGCCTGTACTAGATCCATATATTTACAAAGGAGAATATTAGATATGTGATGGGGTGCAGACGGTGGTACGGACGCTTGTGCCCGGACTGCGACAGGTGCCAAGTGTTCTTAGCTTCTTACTTTCCAGAGACTTCTGGATTGCACTCAATCTCTGTACCTACCGATGAATTTATGTGCAAAAAACCATGGGAGGTCAGAAGATAATAAATGGATAATGTCTGAATCCTGGCTTATCTGGGTGTTTAGACATATCCTTTATCTCTGTGTCTCTTTTTGTCTATGATCTGATTCTTACTCCCCAGATACTACCACAGTCAAAAGGGATAACTGAAATCTTTAACAGCAGACTAAAGTCCTACGCTCCTTTACTTGTTTTGTTATACTATACTTGTCCCAGGTAAGCTCCTTCTTTGCCCATTCTTGAATACTTCCTTTTTTCCAGAAAGATAACTAGAAGATAAATAAAAATGTGCTTTCAATAAAAAATAACTAGGGTTTAATTTGATTGCAACCTCAAACAAAGCTCTTTCTGTAATATAATATGCTGACAGATGCTTTCAAACAGCATGCCATCAACTTTAGGAAAATTTTAGGTAAAAACAAGGTGCTTTTAATAGCTGTTTGTATTAGATTGTTTAGATTTTTGGAAATAGAATAAAGGAGTTGCTAGGTATAGGGAGTATACTTTGAGTCAGAAGCTAGTTCTTAGCTTAGGGTACTTAATGAAGGATGAGTGGACCTTTTTGTGTAGCTTATCATAAGCCAAATGGTAAACTGCAAGACTGCTGGGGAAAAGGATGTTTTTATCATTCTAAAATACAACAATTGAAGGAACTGAGTGCAAACTCAAGCTTAACATGGACTCAGAGGCTGAGATAAATTTGGGAAATGAACTCCTGCAGCATTGGAAAGATATTTTCTCACAAGTCATTGAATCATAGACTCCCAAATCAATATCCTCAGAGGCCAAACCTTTGCTCATAGTAACAGCATACACAGTTCCTAAACTATTATTCTCTCATTCTAAAACCAGTCATTAAGTCATAATTAATCATACAGAGAAGTAGAGGAAAATTCAATTAAAACTCTTCAGATATGAAGTACTAATTACTTAATTATTTCCATTTGACTGTTTCCATCATTTTCCTAAGGAAAACTCCTGCCATATGATTATTTTAGAGAGTGTTGTAGATTATCATACATAGCTTTGTCGAGTAGATGAAAATAAATCAATTTAGGTGCCATATAGGTGTTTTTATTGTGAATCTCTGTTTTCCAAAGTTGACACAG
>JAVSBS010020865.1:0-25246 GCA_033124195.1 Coracias cyanogaster
CTGTGAAGGGCTGTGCCAGGCTGGGCAGGGCAGTGGTGGAGTCCCCATCCCTGGAGGGGTTTCCAAGGCGTGGAGATATGGTGCTGAGGGCCAGGGGTTAGTGGTGCCCTGGCAGTGCTGGGTTACACAGTTGGACTCAATTTTCTTTTGTCGTTTCCAAACTTCAATGAAAGCATCTCCCCTGGCCAAATCACCCCTTCCCATATCCACGTTCTCACATGCACTAAAGAACTAAACCAGCTGAAAGCTTCCAAGCATGAATTAGAGAGGGGAAAACGTCAGGACTGTCTAAATCCAGGGAAATGTCTATCCTGGAGTGCCATCTCGTGGCTGTGGTGCCAGAACTGTGCACTGGGAAGCACAGAAAAATCTGTGCTTGAGGATGCTCCAGGGCTTGCTTGGAAATTTCAGCCCAGCAGAGGAGGGAGATGCTTCTAAGCTGACAAATATTTCACACGTGGCCACAGATTCCAACTTGCTTCAGGGACAAAAAGCAGCCAGGACACCTCTGATGAACTAAAGAGGTTTCTTGTCTTCTTTTTAGCTTTTTCTGTGGCAGTGAGATGTTTCAAGGGGGAATTCAGCCTGCCTGCCAGAGGACATGACAGGTTGGCTCATCAGGGCTCGACTCAAAAATACTGCAGTTAATGAGGCTTTTGTGGAGTTCATTGAGCTTTGGGCCTGCTTGGGAAGGTGCTAAGCTTCAAATTGTGTAGAAAAATGCATTTTCTGGCAGGTTTTTAGCAAGCACCAGCTGAGTGTTGATGCTGTGTATTCATAGCCTGGTTTTCCTCCTCTTTGCTTTAAGATAAATCAGAAATATGCTGTGTCTGGAGAGGTTTAATGCCTGCAATCCCATCCTCATAGCATCAGTTGGGGACCTCTCTTGGTCCTTGCCTCCTGCAGTGGTTGATGTAAGCCGAAGTGCTGGGGAAACCCCTGTGGAGTTTGTTCTCAGCTCATAGATCTGGAGATTTATAATGGCCCATGTCTCAACCCCCACTCACAATTCTCAGCTGGGGACCAGCCCCCATGGAGCAGCACAAAGCCAAGAACAGGACGTTGAGTCCAAATAAATGATATTTTCTGTGTGCCAGACTTTGAAACATCTATTGTTTTATTTGAGAATAAAATTTACAAGTTATTAAGGATCAGGTTGTTCATCCATCCATCCATCCATCCATCCACCCACCCACCCACCCATCCCAGCACTATTTTGCTCCCTGTTTGCTGAGGAGCAGAAGCATTGAAGTTGTGCTCATGATGAACAGGCTCAATATTCCCCAACCCAAACTTTTTCACCAGGGCTTCTCATGGTGACTTTCCAATGAGTAAACACCAAAGTGCCTCAGCTTTGACAGGCTGGGGGTGGAACCTGGGGAGGGGAGCACTACAAAAAAATAAAAGAATGTGAAAGTTGAAGCTTTCTAGAGGACAAGGAGAAAGAACATGATGTGAAATAAAAATGGTGATGGAGAGAATTGAGGGGTGAATGGGGAGGAGCTGGGGTTGTCTCAGGGTGCTGCTCTCCAGCTGTGCCTCCTCCAGCTGTCTCCACAGATTATGAGAACTTGAGTATGGTGGGAAGGAGATTGAATTGCTCTCACAACTCCTCCTCCTGTCCAGGATGATGATCTGGGGGGTTATAAGGAATAGATTGAGGAAGAAGATGGTGGAAAAAACATGGAGAGCAGGTAAAAAGGAGGATTTGTCCTAGAGGGAGAAACAACTCCTGAAGGAATTGCGCTGCTCATGTCCCAGACCCGTGTTCCTGGGATGCAAAAGACCACATTGCAGAAAGATAGTACACAAAAAAAGCCCTCCAAAACCAAAATAACAGCCCCCTGAGACCAGGATTGCAGGATTTTTGCCATGGAAAAATCCCACCAAGCCCAAACTCGCATTTTCCATCAGACCAGGAATAAAAAAATTCCATCTTTCCTGGCTCCTTTCTGAATGAAACTGCAAAGCAGGGATGCTGGCACCATCATGACGATGGTGTAGAAACTTTAGGAGATGAGAGATCGCGTCTAACAGATGTGGGATATGAAAGTGGATGTGTAGACACTGCATGAGAAACTGTGATTTTAATGTAGGCAGAAATATTAAAAAAAAAAAAAAAAAGCCAAGTGAAACAGTGAAGCTGGAACAAAATGTTTTTGTCAGAAGAAAACCTGCTGGCGTTTGAGAGAACGGCAAAATGATCTGCTGCTGCTTCCTCCCATCAGAAGTGCCGAGAGAATTGTGCATGTTTTAGGAAACCAGAAGTGCCTTCTTACAACGTGAAGTGAAGCTGCTGGGAAACGTCAGCCCTCATTACGTTGTGCCCATTTTAGACCCATTAAAGTTGGAAAAGACCTCTACGATCATCCAGTCCAACCATCAGCCCAACATTGCCATGACCACTAGACCATGTCCTGAAGTGCCACATCTCCATGGTTTTTTGCGACAGCATCAGTGACAATAAAAGCTATGAGGCCATGGTGGCTTGTCCCCAGGGGTGTTTGTACACCAGCTAACCCCCAAGCTGAGCAGTTGTTGTGGGAGAAATCCCCTTCCCCCTCTCAGAGCGCAGTTTTCCATGAGAAACCTCAATGGGTGTTGAGTTATGATGCCCTGGATCTTTTTTGGTGGCCATGCAACCATGACTGCTCACCATCCCTCTCCTCCTAATCCCCTCACCTGGTGGCTTGGTCCAGCCATCACTGACCACCCTGTTGTGCCAACCAAATTATTTTGGCAGGTGGACCAGAGAACTTGTCCAGCTAGAAATAAATCTTCTAATTTTTTTTTTTTTCCACCTTGTTTTTCATTCCCAGGTCTGGGAATTGGCCAGACCCCCAGATCCTGAGTGGTGGGTGGGGAGGAACTATTTAACATGGATTAAGAACAGCGGGAAGCTGGACCCATCTTCATCCCTGGACATCTAGGGACCATTGAGCAGAGGACCTCACATCATTTTGCCCCTTTTTCCCCTCCAGTAAATGGGGGAAATCTCTGTGTCTGGGGATCTCCGCTCTGATGCCATGGACAGAGAAGCTGAATGTCAAGCAGATGAGCATCAAATAATAAAAAAAACAGACTGATGGGCCAGGAAGAGAGATAAGAAAGATGGTGTTTATTTGAATAGCGACAGGAAATCAGAGATTGAAACATGTCTAGGAAAAAAAAAAAAAGTAAAAGCAGCAGCACATTTGGTTTAAAAATAAATCACAGCGTGCAGATGGTTTATACCTCATCCAGCCAATCCCACCTGCCAGTGCCCAGTCCCATCATGGCCTTGACCATCATTTTTTGGCCTTGTCTCGAGGGTAGCCCCCGTTGGTCTTATTGAGGGACTCCATGCTGCCGTTTCCCGTCACCACACTGGTGAGTATTCGCTCCACCTCCCCCGGCAGAATTTGCTTGTCTTCGTTCTCTGTCTCCCTGTGGTAGAAATAGTTGAAGTTCGAGACGATGACGGGAACGGGCAGCGCAATGGTCAATACCCCTGCGATGGCGCACAGAGTCCCCACGATCTTCCCGCCCAAGGTGGTGGGACACATGTCTCCATAGCCAACTGTTGTCATGGTGACCACGGCCCACCAGAAGCCGTCGGGGATGCTGGAGAAATGGGACTGTGGTTCATCCACTTCTGCAAAGTAGACGGCACTGGAGAAGAGGATGACACCAATGAAGAGGAAGAAGATGAGCAAGCCCAGCTCCCGCATGCTGGCCTTGAGAGTCTGCCCCAGGATCTGCAGCCCCTTGGAGTGCCGGGAAAGCTTGAAGATGCGGAAGACCCTGACCAGCCGGATGATCCGCAGGATGGCCAAGGACATGTTCTGCTGCCCATTGAGTTCGCTCTGCTGGATCAGCTCCGTGGTGAGCGTCACGAAGTAGGGGATGATAGATACAATGTCGATAATGTTCATGATGTTCCTGAAGAACTCGGTCTTGCTGGGGCACACGATGAACCGGACAAAGAGCTCGAAGGAGAACCAAATGATGCAGGCAGTCTCTATGACGAAGAAAGGGTCTGTGAAGGTACTGTGGGCCAGCAAGGTGTCTGTCAGATTCTTAGAAAGCTCCTGGGTGGATTTAAATTCCCTTTCCTCCCTAAACTCCGGCAAGGTCTCCATGCAGAAGATGATGATGGAGATGACAATGACCAGGACAGAGACCAAAGCTACACCCCTGGCTGCACTGGAGCTCTCGGGGTACTCGAAAAGTAGCCAGAATTGCCTATGAAAGTCATTGGTTGGTAAGAGGGTCTCAGGGTCCTTGATGAACCCTTCATCCTCCCTGAACTGGTCCATGGCTTCATCACCCAGCTCGTAAAAGGTGATTTCATCGGCAAAGACGTCAATGGGGACGTTGGCCGGGCGCCGTATTTTCCCACCAGACTGGTAATAGTACAGGATCCCATCAAAACTGGGCCTGTTCCTATCAAAGAAATATTCATTCCTCATGGAGTCAAAGTACTGCATCCTCTTCTCTGGGTCTCCAAGCAAGGTCTCAGGGAACTGGTTGAGGGTCTTGAGACGCGTCTCAAACCTCAGCCCAGCAATGTTGATGATGACTCGTTGGTCCCCCTCATCCATGCCCACCCTCTCCCCAACCAGGTGCTCACTGAACTCGGCAGAGAACCTGGAGAAAATGGTCTCATTGTTGGCGTTCTCGCTGTTGATGAGGATTCTCAAGTTGGAGAGGAGGTTGGCGCAGCTGGGATGGCCTTTCCGCGACTGGCCGGCGGGACTGAGGTCGTTTGAATAACAGGGATCCTCCACGATCTGATCAGCGTTGTCAAAACTGACTAGTGCCACCTCCATCTCCTTCCAACTGGACACGTCCATCATACACTAATCAGATTAGCAGCATAAATCCCCGGATCGGATGCCGGCAGCCTGCGTCTTTCCCACGCTATGAGGATCTGCAAGTGAACGGACAGGGAGACAGAGCTGAATGGTGCGTGTTTAGTGCTTGGCTCCACCAGAAAAAGGATAAAACAGACCTGAGGTCAGAAAATCCTGCCTTTTTTTTTTAATGGAAACATACATTTCATTGACTGGCAAAAGCTTTATACTTCCAGCAAGTCGTTCATCGCCGGATCCCACAAACCTTTCTGGCATGACATCTTTATCATCATTAAACCTCCCAATACCATTTATGGCACCCAAGGATAAAAGGTCAGGCGGTAGCAGAGGATGGGGGTGAATCCAGGTGTCCCACCCCCCAGGCTTTCCCCAGCAATTCCAGCCCTGCAGAGCCAGGGGTCATTTCAGACATTTCCAGCTGTGAGTCCAGCCTCTGGAGCAGGATTTGGAGGTACTAAACTTGGGTGTCCTGGTTAGCAGCAGCTCCTGCTCCAGGTGGGAGAGGTATTGGGTCAAACCCCAGGGGTCCTGGGCATGTTGCAACCAGATCAGCTGGTGTTTGGAAAGCACTTCCCAAATTAGGGGCTACACTGGGATCTGGGGAGTGCTGTCCATGAGGAAGGCAAGTCAGGAGAAGAAGGACATGTCCACCAGCCTTGGAGAACGCCTTTGCTCTGCGTGAAGCAGAGAATGAATGAGGACCTCTTGTCTTGGTCCAGACTTTGGGGTGGGCAGTGGATGAGGTGATGTCCTCCAGAGCTCTCCTAGGCCTCCTTCATGGTAGACCTGATAATCCCAGCCGTAGGAAGAAGACAAGGACTAAACACTCAGGTCACTTGGAAAGGATCTTTCAGGCCATGGGTGGATTTTTTCCCAGACCAGCTCTGTCAGGCACTCAGAAACGAACACCATGTCCCCAAAATACTCCTGAGCATGTCTCCCTGCCATGCTGCTGCTGTTGTACTGAACTCCAAGTCAAAGAGGAGCCCAGGAACCAGGTTACAGAGCAGGGAAACAACCTGTCCTGCCTCAGGGAGAAGCACAAACAGAAATTAGATATGAACAGAGAAAGGTTCTGGGGAGATTTGCCCAAAACCTCACTTTACAAGTAAATTCAACCCCCTGATTTATTTCCCTTCCAGCTCTTTCCCCAACAAATATATTTTCCAGCCATGAGAAACCACAGCAGGACATGCAGAGCTGCTCTGCGCGACCGCTAACCACCAAGGGCACAGGAGCTTTCTTACCCAGCAAAGTGCAGAGAGAGGGAGCGAAAAAACCCCAGTGCCCTCGGCCGCCAAGAATAGCAACGCAATTGAGGCCACGTCTGCACGGAGCAGCAGCGGCGCTGGGGCTGGTCCTGGGACGAGGATGGGCTCCAACACAGAAGCTTTGCTTAGTGCAAGCAGCGCTGGGGAGGGACCCATCCTGTCCATGGGGACTGAGCTGCACCCACTGCCTCAACCTCCCTCTTTAATAGAAGCCATCTGGGGCTCTGAAGTTTTTCCTTCTCCTTTCCTCAGAAGCAGACTCATCCATCCAAGCTGGTGAGGTTGGGTAGGACAAGCTAGAAACCCAAATCCATTGCAGAAGTAGACGTTAACATCCTGGCTTGCTACGAATCCTCCCTCTTCTGCTCTCGGCATTACCACCCCGAAATCAAAACTTCTTCCAGGAGCCAGCATCCGTGTCCCAGATGAGGGCTTGACCTTGCTCTTTCCTCAGCAGAGTCATGAGACTCTGGATCTGGGGAGAAATCCCACAATTTATCACAAGCTACTTAAAGATCGTGTTTCTTTGCTTTTAAAAAAGCCACAGAGCATGGTTGTTCTCAGACATCCAGGTCTATAAAGCTGCTCCTGGCTGGTTTTGTGCCTATTTTCCCACTTAGAGACATTCGGAGAGGAGCATTTGGGGCAACAGGGCAGAAATGATGCTTGGAGGAAGCAGCAGCAGCATGGGTTTGTCCCCCAAAGCAACCCACTGCCAAGCTGAGGAGCCCCAGTGACTCCAAACCCGAGCCCTCCAGCCCCAGCGATGTCCTCTTTAGGCGTGCCCAAGGCACAGCAGGTCTCTGTGGGGCTGGGCTCACCTCAGGCTTGACTTCGTGGTGGCTCTACTGAAAAGCTGTTATGAAGAGGGTGAGATGTAACATTGGAGCAATGGGGGGTGAAGAATGTGCAAGACAATCTCAGTGGGGAGGTGGTAACCAAGAGCTGTAGATAACCAAGGTTTCAACGCCCGTGTAGCATCAGGCAAAGGGATACTGTGAAAAGTCCAGCCCCAGCAAAGCTCTTCTGGGGGAAAACCAAGTATTAGAGAAAAAGCGAAAGCAGCACATGTCTTCTCTGTCTTGTGTTCGTATTTTTTCTTAATATGGTCCCCCCCAAGATGATTTTTAAATCAGAAAAAAAAAAACCCAGAAGATCAGTCTGAATCAGAAAGGAAGGACTGTTAAGTGTTCTGCTGGATGGGTGAGCTGACCTGACCCACCACCCTTCTGTCCTGGTGGCAGAGCCCAGAGGGGACCACAAGCCCAGCAACTTCTCCTGACGGCAGGGCGAAGTTAGAGCAGCCAAAGCCGACGGCGAAATCGCATCCTGAGTCAGTGTGGTGAGATGATCGTGGTATTTTAAGCATTAAGTGTGCTTAACTCTTAATACTGCCCGCTGGCAGCGTGGGCAAGAAACATCCCCAGCCCTTGATGGTAGGATGCCTTCAACCCATGACTTCTGGTCACAGTAGAAATCATGATGTCTTGAAATCTGGCTTTGCTCCAGAGCCTCTGAGCTGAGCTGAGCCCCCCGGCATCATCCCCCATGTAGAAACTGAGGCATGGAGCTATGAGGGGATGTTTGTATGTCATGGTCAGGGTTGAGAAGGGAAAGTTGTGCTCATCCTCCCCGTTGCGACATTAAAGATGCTTTTTAGCTCCATTTCAAGCCCTCAGGGTGCTGCCCAAGGGTTGCAGGGCTCTGTCTTTCTTCTTCTCGCCTTCAAAGCCCCCAGACATGCTGACATTGACTGTCCCCAACACCGTAGGTGCCCCCAAGTCCCCAAACCCCCAGATCACCCCATCCATCTCATTTTAAACATAGACTAAAATGAACGGCGCTGCCCGAAGCCACAAAACATCCCCTCAAAGCTTTGCACTGCGCAGTCCGGGCTCCAGCAGAGGCTTGAACTAGAAAGTTGACTCGTTTTTTCCTCCTAAATCACCTAACATCTGCTTCTCAGAATCTGATTAACTAATATCCTTCAGCCGCAATCCCTGGCTGGGGAAAATAATAAAAAAAAAAGCAAGCAAGGGAGAGAGCCGGCGAAAGAGAAAGGTCATTTTGAGCGAGTTTGTGTTTTGCCCATCACGCCTCGGTAAATCGCGGCTGTGGTTTCCATCAGCCCCCTTCAACCATTGAAACCTCCCCGTCGGTGATTCCCTTCTGCATCCCACCCATCATCCTGCCATCCCAGTGACTCCTCGCACTCCTGGGGTGAACAACGCCCGTTTTCAAGGTTTTTTCAGAAAACTGGAGATGCTGAGCCTCTCTCCCCCCATCCCCTGCCCAGCAGCCCGGTACTGGGATGAGAAAGGAGGCGCTTCCTCCCATATCCCCCCAACGCCATCACCTACGGGGACTTACCCGCACAAGGCATGGAAGTGCCAACGCTCTCGGCATCTGGGAAGAGAGTTATTAATCACACATAGAGATGTGTAGGGAAAGCGGAGACAGAAAAAAAAAAGTCCAGCCATACCCTTGAAAGGTCCCTTTGGGATAACGCAGGCAATGTCATTTAAAAGGCTCTTCTCTATTTGATTCACTGTATAATTGGCAGCCCAGCGCACCGGGGACAGGCTTTGGCAGGCACAGAGGCAGGATCCGGCACGGTTCGGAGCCTCGGCCCCGCCATCGCCCTGGGAGCCCTAAAAAGAGCCGGGAGTCCATTGGGAAAGGGGGCTGGTGGGGTGCAGGGGACACCCTATCCCCATGTCCCGCTCATCCAGGGAGGGGGGACCCGGCCACCCACCTCCTGCCCCCGCCCGCTCATCGGCGAGCGAGACGGGGGAGGACGTGTCCTTCTGGCGGATGCCACCTTTAATCCCCAATAATGCTCCGGATGGGCCAGCGAGGACAAGTCTTGTCCGTGACGTGGCGAGGACTGAGCTGGTCCCCGGGAGGGAGGCGAAGAGGGGGGACAGGGACCCGCACGCTGCTGACACCAGGAGAAGGATTTACAGCGGGCAATAGGGCTTTTTTTATTATTAATATATAATAATGACACTAAAGAGAGGAGGAGAGGGGAAAGCCCAAGGGTTGGAGCATCCCCAGTTGCCCACCTACCTCTTGCTTGTGGCCATGGGTAAAGCGGGCTCCTTTCCAGGAGGGGATGGCCACAGTGCCACCACCACGTGGGACATCTCTGTCCCCTCCCAGGGTGGCTGGGACTGGTCGCAGCAGCAGGTTCAACCAGCATAGCCTAGTGGAGGGCATTGGTGGGGGACAAGAGGCAGAGGAGACGTGCCCCTTCCTCACTCTGGCTGCTGCCTGGCCTCTGGTTTGGACGCCAGCACCACTGGGCTTATAACCTCCAGAAATAAATAAATTAATAAATGCCTAGGGTGGTTCAGACCAGGCAGGTTGTTGCAATTCACTGAAATAACTGGGATTTTTTTTTTCCTTCCCCCCCCTTTTTTCCTTTCTTTCCCTTCCAGAGCTTGCTACACTCACAGGCATCCTCACCTTGGGTTCTCCAGGGTGGTTTTATCCCTGTTGGGTGACCTCACACAGGGCTGAGTCCCACCTCTACCTTCACCCAGGTGACCTTCCCACCTTCCTCCTCCTCCTCCTTCTCTTCCTCGTCCATCTCCTCCCAAGCCTTCACATTCAGGGGAAGCAGAGGAGGGGGGTGGCACATTTCTACCTGCGTGCTTCAGCCTGAATTCCTCCATGGTGACGCTCCTTTGCTCTTGAGGGACCCAGTCACCTCCATTTCCCTCCCTCCAGCATCCTTTTCTGTCCTCTGAGCTATTTCCCCCCCACCAGTGACGTTAATGAGCACATTAAATTGCTCTGTCCCAGAGGAGAGCCCAGGACCTGCCGGCTTGGAGCATCTTATACTCATTTCCAGCCATCTGCGATGGAAACAGGACACAACATTATTCAGACCTTATCAGACCCTTCAGGGTTGGGTTATCATTTTAGAGATCCCCTTAGGCACCCCTATAGACTATGGTGCTTGTATTGACTCAGCCCTGGGGCAGAAGCTGGAGGTCTACTAACCAAGAGGCGTTAAATTGATATTCCTGGCACCTAAATTCAGCCTCAGCCTGTGCCCATCTCTCCTCCAAACTGAGCTTTGGGATGGCTTTGACCAGAGGGTGATGGTAGTAAAGATTTATGGGCAAAACTTGGGGATATTTTTTCCCCAAAAAATCTCCTTGGCACTAACCAGGGTCACATCCTGCACCCAGACAAAGAGCTTCTGTGGCAGAGGGAAATGTGGAGTGTGAAAACCATCCAGAGGAGCCCATGATTTGGTTTGGGCTGTGGCTGAGAAGCCAAGTCTAGCAGCTCTTCACTGTGAGGGTGGTGAGACCCTGGCCCAGGTTGCCCAGGGGGGCTGTGGATGCTCCATCCCTGAAGGTGTTCAAGGCGAGGTTGGACGGGGCCTTGAGCAACCTGCTCTAGTGGGAGGTGTCCCTGCCATGGCAGGGGGGTGGCATGAGATGATCTTTGAGGTCCCTTCCAACCCAAACCATTCAAGGATTCTATGGAAAATCTGTTAAAAGGAATATTCCTGAAGTCAAAGCCAGGTCATGGTCTAGGGAGAGATGGGTACAGGGGGAGATGCCCAGAATAACATCATTGTCTCCAGGAAACAGGACGGTTACACAACTCACTCACCTCAGGAGATTTCGGCTACACCCTGGACACCCTCGGGAAAGTTCTGCCTTTGCATTCAACCAAGGTGACTTTAAACACTATAAAGGATTTAACACCCCCACCAAGCCGGGTTGTCCCACGCACTCCTGCGCCTCTTTCCCTCCAAGTCCCTGCTCGGCACTCCTGGCATCGCCAGCTCTTCTGGCATTTATCCCATGGACAAATTTGGCCCCTGATGGTGTCCTGCATCTGGGATCAACGGATGTTCAGGAAGCACTGGGATGGGATCCCTGCCCAGCAGCTCTGCACGCACAGCTCTGCTGCAGGAGGGGAGATAAAACCCACCCCGCAGGAAAGAGAGATTAGTTGACAAAGGAGGTTGGGTTTATTTTTTACTGCAGGTCCCTGAATTCCTGCTTGGCCTGGCGTTTGCACAGGGAGCTTGGTTTTCCCTGTGGGGAATAGGGCAGAGGATTGATCAGCTCATCACACGCCTTTTCCCTGTCATCTGCCATGGGACCAACCTGTGCAGGGTGGGCATGGGAAGGAGAAGACGGGGGAGGTCCTGCAGACCCCATCGCCGCTCCCGCATAAGGAGGCAAAAGCATTTAATTTGATTTTCCCCTAACTCTCAAGCAAAGCCATGCCCACCAGCGCATTGGCCGGGCTCTGCTCTGCGCTCAGAGCCGTTTACTGCCGTGATGAGCTCCGGCTCCTTTCCCTCTTTCTTCGCAGAACTAATTAGCCGGGGTTCAGTGCTGCTATTCCGGCTCCACGGCTCTCAGATGGAGCTGGGCTGGTTCCGCGGCACCTCTGCGGCTGCTTCAGATCTTGGGGTGAATTCTTCTTATTTCTCAGCCCTGCAGGAAGTGCCCCACAAACAGCCCCTCCCCAAGCACCAGGGAAGGCTGGATTTTTCTGAGGGGGGGTCATGTGCAAAGGTACCCCCCAAATCCTTCAGTGCCCCTCGTTTAGGACTGACTCCAGCCAGAGGGGCTGTCTGGCACTGGGGCTAATGAAATGAGGGATGGTGCTAATTGGGGGAGTATTTGAGCTCTGATTCAGGCATGGAGCATCCTCAGAGGCTTAGGGAGGTGGACGGGGTGTCAGTGCTGGGAGCAGTGCAGGAAGCATCCCTGGAAGGAAAACAAGGAGTTTCTGGGTTTGCTACCAGGGAAAACCCTACAAAAGTTTGTGGCTCATCTCCTCCCTTATCAATGCTGAGCAAGAGCTCAAGGGCCCATGGAGGACAAGAGGATGGGGCCAGACTCTTGTCAGTGGTGCCCAGTGACAGGACAAGGGGCAACGGGCACCAACTGGAACCCAGGAGGTTCCATGGGAGCAGGAGGAGAGAGTTGTTTGGTGTGAGGGTTGGGTGGGATGATCTCCAGTGGTCCCTTCCAACCCCACTGTGCTGGGATTTCTCAGGAGGATTGAGCAAATTGAGCTCTTTAAATTCAAGGCAAATATGCAGCTGCGAGGGGATCAGCGGGAGGGGAGATGCTGGTTGCTTATGAATGATTAAAAAAATAGGAAAGAAAAATTCAGACCTTCGAGAGGATCACAAGGGTCTGGCAAAATCTGCCTTTCAAGTCTTTGGTGCAGGAACTGTGGAGAAATGGAAAAGGGCCTAAAATATGTTGAAATAACACGGGCGCTCAGAGCGAGCCCTGCCCCATGGCACCAAAGGAGCCCAGCACTCAGGAGCAGCCCAGCCCAAGACCCCTACATGAGACCTTTGCTTTTAAAAATAGATGTTAAAATGTCTTAGGCAAGGCAGGGGTGGGGAGGGAGGATAAGCCCCAACATTTAAGCTCACAAATTGCATCAGAAAACAAATGATCAGCCTAAACCAGTGGCCACCAAATCCCATGGGCTACTTCCATCTCTGTGCCTCAGTTTCCCCAGAGCTGGCGATGTGCTGTGGAGCCAAGCAGGAACTCTGTAGGAAAAGATGCACAGGAGGAAGGTCCCGACCTGGATTGCTGGTGCTGGGATGGAGGGGTCCCTCGCTGCTGACCCCCACGGCAGGCAGAGAATTGCACCTAGACAGACCCCTTTAATCCTCCCCAGTTTGCACACCTCATGCTGATTTTTCCACCCATTTCTTTTTATATATGTTAAAAAAAAAAGAAATCAGATTAACAGAGAGCCCAGTACATACAGTACACGCCATGAGACAGATGAAACCTTTCTGATACCCAGCCATGGAGTCCAAAGTTAATCAGCTACGGATTAACCGGGTCAGGATGTAATTTAATAACAAGCGCGGGCGAGTCCCTGCGAGGAGGGAGCCGATGTGGTCCCGTACCAGGTGCCCCATAAAAGCTGCCGCAGAAGAGCGCAGGTAGCAGGAAAAGCCAGATGGGGTGAGATGAGCTCTGCGGGGATGCTGGTGAGAGCCTGGGTCTGGGCCAGGCTCCGCTGCAGCTGAGCCCTCCTCATCTTCCAGCGATTCAGCCTGATTCAGAAAAAGATTGAACTGGGTTTTTGACTACGGGGCTGCTGAACGGGCTCTGGTGGGCTGCTCTGCACCAGGCTTCCCGAAGCGATTGCGCCACAAAGTGTTTGGCACGCTTTAGGAAGCAGCTGGCGGCTGGACAGACAGACACAAAGCACTTTTGCAGTGCTTGGGGTGCGTGGATGGTGGGCACAGAGTGACTCCTTTCCCCTTGAGCATCCTGGCTCCATCAGGGCACCGGGATGGGGCTGGGGGGGAGGCAGCCGCTGTCCCCGCTCCCCCCTCCTGCTGACCGCGGCTGTAACGCGATAAAGACAATTCGAGCCCGAATCGATGGGAAACTTTCCCAGTTTGTCCAAAAGTGCTGGGGTAGAGGCAGAGCCCCCCCATCCCGACCTCAGCACTGTAACCTCATTCTGCTCCTAGGGACAAAGAAATGACTTTGTCCCCCCTCAAAATCCGCACCGGCAGCAAACCCCGCTCGGAGGCTGTTGGCCAGAGCCAAAAATGGATAGATGGTATAAATGGAAAGCAATAGGAAGCCGCTAATGGGGTCAGACGGATACCTGCATTGATCCTGATTCTTGCCACGATGGCAGCTAAAAAGAGCCAGTGGTGGGGTTGGGGGTCCCGGGGTCACTCGGGGCTCGTGGCATCGTGTGCCAAGCCGGAGCCGCTGGGGTGGCTGTCCCGAGCACATCCCAGCAACCCATGGACATGGGGTCCTCTGCAGGGGAGGATGTTCTAGTTTGGACATGATAATTTTACAAGTAATTAAGCCTTGAAGTGGTTGAGGTGATGCCAGTGGGACCCTCCAGCTCCTGGCAAGACCAGGGTTACTCTCAGCACACAAAAGTGCTTCACCCTCCCTTTTCCTCCAAGGACAAACTAAACTTCCTCATCACCACCACTCAAAAAATACGCAGTAAAAAAGGAGTGCAGCACCCAAGTCCCCCCAGCCCACCCGCCAAACCCTCCTCACCTCCACCCTCAAGCTCACCCCATTGCGACGGCTGCTGCAAAGAAGAAGGGAGCCACAAACCCAGCTTTTGCACCATCCTCATCCTCCTCCAGCGTGCAGGGTGCCCAGTCCCCCCATTTCCATCTTCCTCCTCGTCCTTCAGCTCGGCTGGCCGGGGGCTGCCCGGCGGTGCTGCCCCTTCGGCTCTCGTGGGCGCATGGCCACGGCAGCGCCGGGATGCTGGTACCTCTCCTGCGCTGGGCGGAAAGGTGATGCCGGTACCCACGTGAGCCCGGTGGGACTCCTTGCCCTCATTCTCCTTGTGCCTGAAATGGGTTGTTGTTCCCTCTCTGGGTCCTGTCCAACGGTGGCAGCAGCGGCGGCATCCAGGACCTCAGCCCATCACTTTTGCATCCACAAATGCGTGCGCGGCCTTTGCTTTGCAGGTGAAGGTGAGGAAGGAGCAGCTTGGAGCAGAGGAGGAGGAGTTGATGCTCAGACCTGGCCCTTTCTGTCCCCTCCATGTAGAGCTGCTCACTGGGATGCTCTGCCACATGCAGCCAGGACAGCGCTGCTTTCCCAGGGACTCTGCTTGTTTGCACCCATTTGAAAGGAGAGAGAAGCGGGGGAAAACAGGACTCTCCATTGCTCCCACCACCAGCACCAAAGTACCAGCCGAGAAGAGGCATCCAGGGCTCCTCTGGCCATGGGTCCCTTCGGCCGGCACTTCCTTGGCTGCTGCCAACATCTGGGCCTGGCTTTGCCCCGCTGCCCGGGAAAATCCTCCACTCCCAGGAGCTTGTGATTGCCATTAGTGGAGCTCCCAAAGTGCTCAAGTCCCCCTGGGTGCTTTTTCCATCCCATTTTTCTATGTCCGGAGATGCCTGTTCCTCCATGAACCTCTGCAGAGTCGGGGTCACACCTTGCCCATATAACACTGAGTCCTGGCTGTACCTGGACGGAGCCAAGAGCAGCCCCAGTCAGGTGCAGAGCAGAGGTTGCTGGATTTGGCCATAAGCTGTGTTAGTTCAAGAGCCCATAGGGGCTGTGAGCATCACCTACTACTGGCAGTGAAGGCATCCGAGCTGCCGTTTCAAGCCCTTGCTTGCTTTGCCAGCAGGATTTGATGAAACTGCAGCTATTTCTCTTTCCACCTCTTCCCCCAGCCCCTGCAGAGACCATTGCCTTCCTTCCCTGCCCCAAAACTTCACCAGCAAAGGCAAAACTGAGAGCATCACCCTGGAAAGGGACCCAGCACGCAGGAACGGGGCGAGTACGAACCAGGGCTTTTCCCGACTGACCTCCAAAAGCTGTCCCCGTCCCTCGCCCGCATCCCGAATTCTCCTGCCAGCAGCTTGGGATGCTGAGACTTTCCCTCGAGCTTTGTTCCAGCCTGTGTAAGTGGGGCAGGTTTCCACGCTGTGCCGCTGAATTGGGAAAGGAAAATATCGAGAGCAGCCTGTGCCGAGCCCTTTCAGCGGCATCCCAGCAGTGAGGTGGACAAAGCCAGGGTCTCCTAGAGGAAAAACTCAAGAAAAACTCCAAGGAAATAAAAAGAAATAAAAAGAAAACAACATTCTGGAAAAATCAGGTCTGGAATAATCAGGTCTGGAAGATCTCCCCCATCTGTGGGGCAAAGGAGATCTCCAAGATCAGCCAAAGCAAAAAGCTGCCCCTCGGGCTCACCTTCCCCCAGCAGCCCCAGGCTCCTCAAGTGAAGCTGGAGCTGATTTTGCCTTGGAGCCGATTCTTCCTTGGAGCAATTTCCCAATCTCCTTCCCATGACCTTTGAAAATGGATAGGACCGAGATGTGGCAGCTGAGCCCGGAGGGGAGCACAGCCATCCCGGGATGGGGTGTCCCGGTCCCCCCTCCACAGCCAGGGCAGCGCTTCAGCGACCACAGCAAAGCTGTGGCTTTCCCAGCCACCTGCCATGAGCTGAATTTCATCTTGGGATGCAACGGGAGATCATTCACAGGGGTGCAGACACATGATCTTGGCTGTAAAAGCTGCAGTTTGAAGCCTCTTTAGGCTTGGGGGAGATGCAGAGGGAACAGCTCAACTGAGGAAGCCGAATCGTATTGCTCTGGCAATTAGCAATATGATAGTTTTCCCCCTATTTTAAAATCAGGCTTTATTTGGTTGAGGCTTTGCTCGTATGGAAATTTCTCCAACCCCTACAGATATTGCTTCCACCGAGACCATGAAACACATCAACCATGAAACAACTCCTATGGGGTAACTCGGGGTTGATACTTGCTTGAACTCGAATCCAACACTAACCAAGCAAAGTCTCTCTGGCCCCTTCTAAGTCCTTCCACCCAACCTTTACCTCCAGTGACTGTTTTGTTTTTTTGGTTTTTTTTATGGGCTTTTTCATCAGCACTTGGAGGATGGAAGCATTGGTTGGTGTGAGAGCTGCAGTGAGTGATGAACCAGCGCCAGGACCAGCTCCATCTGCGCTTCTGCACCAACCCACAGGACCAGAGAAGGCAACTTAAACTGGACTCTCTGAAAATTTTATGTTATTCTTCACCGCTAAATGCAAACTGTGCTGAATCCACCAGAGCAAGAAGCAGTTTTGACCCAGTATTCCCATTCCCCCTCCCCACACCTTGCTCTGCATCCCTGGGGTAAGCACCAAGCAGTGGAGATCCCCACACTCAGGCCCCTGGGACCACCTAAAACATCCTTTTTACTTCTAGACAAGCCCAAGCCAACCTAAAAAGAAAGATCCCATTAACTATTATTATTGTAGCCTAAACCTGATGTCATCCGCTTCCGCACCTCATCCCCTCCCCATTTAATTCATCGTGATAGGATGGATGCTCCTGCCGCTGTTTTGGGTTTTAAGCGACTACTTGGCAGCCACAGATCTCACCCTGTCAGAAATACTGATAAATTCTTTCACCCCACATCCTTACGGTTTAATTCGAGCAGGCTGAAGGCAACCAGCATTTCCTCGCGCGCGTTTCAATGTCTTCAACGTTTCTTGCATACGCTCCAATAAAGCAGATTGCAGCGGCCGACGATTTTCTAATGGAAGGCTTGCAAAGCATTCAAACCCATTCAAAAGATCACAGCCAAGAGTAACTACTTTATTTAAGTCTTGGAAGAGAAACAGAGGCTGTAAATGCTCAAAGCACAGAGTGTGTCTGTCTGGGTTCAGGCACAAACCCAAGAGCATCCAAAGAATCCTGTATCAGCACAACTTGGTATAAAGCCACGAGCCAAGCAGCATTTTAGCTGGAGATAAATGGAAACGTTTTCAACCAGGTGATTCTTCCACATCCGAGTGGTAATAAAGTAAAATAAAAGGGTTGGCTTAATATCGGTGGGAACTTTCCACGGGTGTTGGGCTCAGTTACATTTCCATTATATCATCGATGCCATACAGACTTTTATAAGCACAGTAAATAAAATTAAATCCACTCACTCACCTGCAGCCCTCGTCAGGCAGCCTAAATTACAGCCCTTCCTCAAGCAATAGGAGTATCTTGGGTGGTTATGGACGTGGCTGGTGCCTGCACATCTCTGACACGCAGGTAAGGATTAGAAAGAGTTTGTCTCAGGAAAGACTCAGATTCGGAAATCCTATACCCTCTTGAAACCCTACCTTGCCTTGCTGTCCTTGGCTTTAAAGGAAACACGGGGAAGAAACGCAGTGCTGCGAGCGGGGCTGTGGGGCATCTTCACCCATGGGGGTAACAACAGCCCCGAACAAACCCAAACCCTTCAGCAACCGGCCCCAAGAGAGGGTTGCACCCCCAGGAGCTCAGCTCCGGAGCAGAACCCCTCCAAGTCACAGCTTCATTACGCAGAAGCAGGTTTGTCCCCATCGTTGCTCTCTGGGCAATATACACATAGGGTGAGGAATTCGCCTTGACATGAAGAGCTTCCCACGAGGCAGCCAGACCTGTTTTAAGAAGCAGCATTCACATTTCAACACTAAAAGGCACCTAAGAGTCCAGCAGCTCTTAACTACCCAGATGTGGGCTGTAGTCCAGTCTCTTGGTCCCTCCAAGACATGTTGCTCAACGGGAGCTGCATGGCTTCAGGCTTGGGTCCTGGCCTCACTGCTCTTCCCTGGGCAATGCCTAAGGGACACAAGACCAGTACTTTGGGGACTGGTTGTATTGTGGCCCTTCCACATCCCAGGGAGGCCCTGGGAGCCTTTCAGGGGGTTTTCCAGGAGGCACTGAGCATCCCATGCTGTGGAACAACTCAAAAAGCAGCCCTGCATTCAGCTCTGAGCAGCAGCATCGGGCAATGCCAGTGAGAAGGTGATGTACGACAAGGTTGCAGAAGGGTCCTCCCATTAGCAAAGACCCACCTTGTTCCCTGAGCCACCAAGAAACAGCTGTAGGAGACTTCGGCTGCTCTGATGGGTCCTTCCAAGAGTATGTTAGAGTGTCCTGGTCACCTTTATCCAAAGAATACATGGGATGGGTTAAGGCCATCTATCTTCTACTTGGTGAGGAGGATGGGAGGAAGGTACATGCTGGAGGCTGCAGGGTAGCCATGAGTTTGTTGACCAGCATTGATGTGTCTTCTCCACCTCTCCTTGCTACGTTGAGCTGATCTGCATCTTGGTATCAGGCACCACGTCCAATCCTGCAGTAATCATGGACTGCTGTCCATGTGGTGGTGGAAGGAAAGGGCCATGGCTTGCCCATTCTTCTTTAACCCAACTCACAAAGAAGCCCCAAAGGCTTCCTTCATCCTTTAAGCACCACCCAAAGCCATGCATGCCCAGTATCCCTAGGAGATGGTGCTGCCTCATGGGTATTTCCCAGAGGGTACTGTTACACCGCAGTAATGGGGAATCTCATTAATTACTCGCTCAGCTGAATGGTGGTAACGAAGGCACGGGACATATCAAGAATCATGTTAGCATGGCAAGTGGCACAGGAACACCCAGAAAGGGTGATGCTCCGCAGAAAGGCCTGAAGTTGTTACAAGGACGTCGGGAGACTTGATACAAAAGGCCGGCTTATTAATAGCTAATGGGCAAATAAATTATGTACCCTCTTGGGTGGATTGTGTTTCTCCGTCCTCACAGCACCCTGCCGTCTCCACCACCTCCTTCCTTGGTCCCACTTGGTTCATTCTTCTCTTTTATTTTCTTGTTTTGAGGGACTTAGGTGTGTTTGCTCATCACGGAAAGCTTCTAAGCTGTAGCACTGAATCCAGCCTCCCCCCAGGGTCTCTGCTGCCCACCTCCATCCAGAGCAGGACAGAGGACCAGCGGCCACCCTGAGCCTTCTCCGAGGAGGGCTGGACATCTCCCATCACAACACGGCTACTCCCACTCCCAGAGACCTCTCAGTGCCCTGGAAACACCAAACCTGAAAGAGAAGCTCCAGGCAGCACAACAAAAGCTTCTGACGGTGGCTTTCTCTGGGCCGCTTTGCAGGATGCGACCTCCCCTGCCTGCCATCTGCCCGGCCCGGCAGGAGCAGCCCCAGCTGCCCGTGGTGCCAAGTGGCAGCAGCTCAGCGCCAGCCACGCTCCAGCAGGTCCCTGGCAGGCAGGGAGGGAAGAAGAAGGCTTGGCAGTGGCGTGGGCAGAAAGAGGGGGGGTAGCTCCGTGCACTTGAGAGTTGAGGTCCTCAGCACCTCAAAAACTCAAGACCAGGAGAAGGGAAAGCTGGGACTAACTTAGCAGAAGGAGGGTTGGGGATCTCCCTGTTCCATGCACAACCTGGCCACTGGCCCCAGCTCTGCAAAGCCCAGGCATGGATCTGCCTCCTCAGTGCATTCCCAGCCAGGATAACATGAGTTTGAGCATCCATGTGTGCTGTGGGCAGGCTGAGGCTGCCGTCTGCTCCTGTTTCAACAGGGGCAGCAATTTCTCCTCTCACCTTCCTGAGCCCCACTTCCCATCTGGTTTGTGGGCAGCTCTCTGGTACCTGCCTGCCCTGCAGCCAGGAGGGTCCTTCCCATCAGATGCCCCCTGCCCGAGCTCTCAATGCTGTTCGTGAGCCCACAGGCAGCATTTTTAGAAGAGGCCACTGTCTGCTGGAGCTTATCTGAGGCACGGCGTGCTCAGCCTGCTCTGGACCCACATGGGGCACAGCAGTGTGTTTTATTAAGCATCTCGGAGCCCACCACTCCAGCAAGAGGAGCACAGAAAATAAGGGATGCTCATACAGGTCAACCCTCCACTATTGCTTTGAGTTGGGGACCTCAGGCAGGTACAGCCCATCCCCAGTACACAGAGGAGGTGAAGAGCATTTAGGGCAGAGGCAGGAGCAGCACCCCAGGCCCTGGCCCAGCTCCTTAACCAGTGGACGATGACCCCACCGTTGCTGTCCCTGTGCCCCCAGGGCCCCTTTCTCCAGCACTCCCCCCTTCTCTAATCTTATCACTTTCTCTGCCCACTCTGATTTCACCCGGCAGTGCTATGCTATCCCTCGTGCCGGGGCAATCCGATCCCCACCCCCTCATCAGCCTGTCTATAAACACTGTCACTAATCGCCCTGGACCCCATGCTGACCCTGATGAAGTTCCACCCAGTGGGTCTTCATTGCCCAACTCGATGCTGCCCCATCAACGGGCAGGCTCCTGTTCCACGCCCGTCACCTTCTCGGCGGGTTTGCATAACCCCAACCCACGTCACGGCGGCTCCTGGTCACCGAAATCGGGCTATTCTGTATCAGTAATAAGAAACTCTCACCACCTCTGACCAGCGCACATATCTGCTCACACCGCTGCTTCCTCCCTGGGGAGAGCAGCTTCTCACCCCAGCATCCATGAAGGATGACATCAAAGCATCCATCCTTATTTGACCCCCTCAACAGCCTCCTCCATGAAGGGGCCATTGCTTGTCCACTTTCTATCAGCCAAAGGATGAGGAATCGCGGAATAGGTTGGCTTGGAAGGGATCATTAAAGGTCATCTCATCCGACCCCCCTGCACTGAGCAACTAGAGGAGGTTGCTCAGAGCCCTGGCCAACCTCACCTGCAATGGTGCCAGGGATGGGGCAGTGACAGAAAATAAAAGGCTGCAGCAGGAGGTAATTAAATGCTTCTCCTTCGATGCCTGTGAAAGCTAGGGAAGATGGAGGAGCAATGGAGAAAGTCTGAAATTAGAACCTCTGCTAGGTCTTTTTCTCTCCCAGCACACAAGTGGGACAACCAGAAGGAAGGAGAGGAGATGGCTCCGGTGCCCTGGTTGTAAGGCAACATCCATCCCAAGTGGATATTCCTGCTTTAGAATCGTAAGGCCAAGCATGGCGTGTCTCTAAACCCCGTCCAAAGCAAGGTTATAGATGGGGAAACTGAGGCCCAGAGCACACAAGAGGGCTTGAGCTGCCAAAACATCCCTTTGCAGCGGGTCAGGGAGGTGCGGAGCTCCTCCCATCGCTCCTCCTTCCATCCACAGCTTGAGGGAGCAGCTCTGCCTGCCCAGGTTACTCCATCTGAGTCTCCAAAGCAGGTCCCTGCAGCAGCTAAAGGCTGGTAACGGCAGAGTGTACTTGCTGGTGTCTCCAAAGCAGCTGTTTCTGTCTGCACTGTGGTTGCCGGGTCTTGCTGGCTAAGGGTGGCTCTGAGAAAAATGACGAAAAAATTAAAGTTACTGTCAGTAATCTTAAATTCACCTCGCAGGGGAATTTGTGCCCCTCCTGGAGAAGCTTCAGTGGACCGTAAACCCAAAAAAGATCAAAATATCTTGTACCAGGAATTAAATCCAACAGTGCCCCTGTCTGGGGGATGGAAATATAGCAGCATAATCCAAGATGCTGTATTTTGACAGCGTGCCACAACCTTTACTGAGACATCACCAAGATGGGGGTGACCCACCAAAGCATCCCAAGGTCTCCAGGACCCGATGGCTGCATCCAGACCCCCCTCCCTGGCTGCCCAAAGCCAGCGCTGATGAAGTCAGGTCCCCAGGTCCCATCTTCTGCAGCAGGGAGGGATGGCAAGTGGCAAATTCACCCGAAAAAAATGGACCTGCAGGTCTTGGCAAGCAGCTGCAAGAGAACAGCTCAAGTCGCTGCAGTATAACAGCTCCGACCAGAAGAGGACGGTGGTGCCTGTGTTTTCTTCAGGGATGTGCTACCAGTGAGCACACATGCACCAAGAGGGATGTGAAGGTCTCTAGCTCCTCTCTTCACGATTCAAATCACCTGTTTCAACACACAGAGCAGGGCATGGTGGGGGTCAAGGTCATTGCCAGTGACGGCAAACCCACCCAGCTGTGGGAATGAATGAAACCATTGCACTAAGAGATGCTTAACGGGACGTGGGCTGCAGCAGGTCTCAGCTCCACCAGCTTCTGGGGCTGCTGGGTGGGAGCAGGGATGTGCTGCAATCCATCCCCTCCACAACCATGGAGAAGTGATGGGAAACAACCTGATAAATGGGAACCCCTTTACCCACCTTCCTCCATTCTCTCTGGTTTTTATCCCCAATGGGATGTTTCAAAGCCTGCCTGCGGTGAACCTGCCTCCACACAGCGATGCTCTTGGAAGTTAGGGGGGTACAGGTGCCCTCTGCAAAATTTACCCTCTTTGGGGTAAAAAAGAAAAGGGAAAAAACACCCACTCAGCACCTTGGTGCAGTCCCTTGTGCAAGGAGAGGTTACACCTCGACACTCTTCAATGGGAATATATCCGTCAGGAGCTCTGAGACACTGATACATTCATCAGGGGCCTTTGCACCCCACAAATAGGTAAGACATTTAAAAGAAGCGTTAAAAAAAAAAAAAGGTGTGTTTGGTCCCAACTCCAGGTGGCTCCTGGGGGGCTGGTTTCTCACTGTTGCCCCAGGAAGGTCCCCTCTGAGCCCCAACCAGCCCTCCTCCCGCTCCTGCCAGCTCAGCAGCGTGTGCCCTGAAACAAGTCAGCAAAATTCTCTGGTGTTAAACAAAGCAACCCACGGAAACCCACCTCTCCTCATCCTTCCCATTACCGAGCCCGCTTCCTCCTCCCCGGATCCCGCAGGGGAAGATGATGCAGACAGGAGCTGTCACAACATCTGCTGCCTGTGAAACATGGATCCACACCCTCAGAGCATCACATCTTGGGTCTTAGTTCCATCTAACGAGCTAAACTCCAGCCCTGCTCCCCTCTAAGCTCTGCCTGGCCTTGCTCATCCGCCTTAACCCACCAGCAGTATCCAGCTGGCCGTCCCAGGAAGACCAGCAGCCCCAGGGATGGTCCCAGGCTGGCTTGCCTTTGCCAAAGGTCCTTTTCGAAGCTCAGACAGGTGGAGCGCTCACCAGATTATCAGCCTGGTTCCTCAGGTGCCCCACTAGCCCAGGGCTTTGGAAGGCGCTGATGCTGGTGAACAGGTTTTCCTGCTGCTTAGGACCAGATGTGCCAGCTGGGCTGAAAATGTGGGTGGAAATCTAGGAACTGGGCAGGGAATAGGAAGGAAAAGGATCTTGGTGGTGACCAACACTCTGTTTGACCCCAGCTCCAGCGCTGGTCACAGCATCCTCCCTCCCCGTTCCTCACTGCTTTATTAAGAGGGTGAAAGGGAGCTGTGAAGGTGCAGGACCATTGCTGGAAGATGCTGGACCATACCTGAGGGTTGGCCCATCTTCTCTGCCCCACAGACCACACACACACCAAATCCATGCAGAACCAGGCAGGGCTCTGCAGCACAGTCCCCAGGGCGCACGTCCCTGGAGATGTGACATGAGAAAGGTCTGGAGATACTGACCTCATCCCTGTCCTCCTTCATGGGCAGTGCATGTTGATCACTCTGGAGGATCCTGGGGTAGATGAGCCTCTGTTTGCACCCATAAAACTGCAAGATGTGCTGCACCCCTCAGAGAGCTGAACCTTGGGGAGCCTCCAGAGGCAATTCCCAAGTGGGATGTAGCTCCCTGGATTGTCCCCTCTCCAGTGCTGCCTTTATTTGCTGGGATTAGGGAGAAATGCTCCTTGTCATCCTAACTTTACCTGTACCATGGGCAGCCCATGACCCTGCTCAGCCCCACAACCTGCCTCCAGGGGGTTTCTTGGAAAAGACTTTTAAGGAAAATAGTGAAAGTTTTCCCCCAGGAAATCCCAGCTGGGACAGAGCTTTGCTGCAGTGCACTGAAAGCCCAAGGAGAGGATGAAAGTTGGGCAGCCAGAGGTTGGCTTTTGGGGGCGGGGGGTGTTTGCATTGGGGGATCCCCTTGAAATCCCACATGGAACTGGAGTTGCCCCTAGTTTGGACACAGGGACAATCCTTGGTCAGGTCCCTGAGCATGCTCCATCCTCACTGGTGATGAGAAGGACAAAATAAGAAATCTCATTTTTGGGGCCAGCAATGACTAATTCTCCTCTGAGAGCAAGGAGATAATTACGGGTCTTTCCCAGAGAAGGGATAACCCTTAATTATGAGGCTTACACCCTCAGTGTAACCTTCTGAATGTCTCTCCTCCTCAGAGGAGCTCCTCACACCTCGTTTCTCCATCCACTGGATAGGAATGGTCCCTCTCTCCCACCCCACTGGCATGACTCAGCCCTTGCTGGGATATCTCCATGGGATTAATTACACAGAGTCATTTAACACCTTTTTTTTTATTATGGCTGAATGACCTCTTAGGGAAGCCCTGGTGATGGTGGGAGGCCACTCACGCACAAACAGGGAAATCTGGCTTTTCCCATGTGCAAAAAACCCAGGACATCCTTTGTTCGCAGGCTGGTGGTGCTGAGTCTGTAACTGTGCATGCAACTGGGGCCACTCTGGGAGCACCCAGGTCTTGGGGTGTGGGCATCCAAATGCTCTTTTGTAGCCAAGAAGGCCAACGGTCTCCTGCGGTGCATGAGGAAGAGTGTGGCCAACAGGTCAAGGGAGGTTCTCCTCCCCCTCTACTCTGCCATAGCTAGGTCACCATGGGAGTACGGGGTCCAGTGCCAGGCTCCCCAGTTCAAGAGAGACAAGGAGCTCCTGGAGAGAGTCCAGCAAAAGCTCTGAAGATGCTGAGGGGTCTGGTGCATCTCTGTGCCCAGGAAAGGCTGAGAGCCCTGGGGCTGCTGAGCTGCACCAGAGAAGCCTCAGAGAGGATCTGCTCAATGCTGAGCAAGAGCTCAAGGGCCCATGGGGGGCAAGAGGATGGGGCCAGACTCTTGTCAGTGGTG
>JAVSBS010020867.1:0-17187 GCA_033124195.1 Coracias cyanogaster
GGCAGTGGTGGAGTCCCCATCCCTGGAGGGGTTTCCAAGCTGTGGAGATGTGGTGCTGAGGGCCAGGGATTAGTGGTCCCCTGGCCATGCTGGGGAAACGGTTGGACTCCATGATCTCAAAGATCTTTTCCAACCAAACCATTCTATGGTTCTGTGATTCCACGGTTGGACCCGTTACACGGAGGAGCCCAGAGGTGTGTCACGGGGAGCCGGGACCGCGCGGCCGAGGGGGGCTGACGCCGCTCTCGCTTGTCCCCGCAGTGGAAGGGCAGTGGCTGGAATGGGGCGCCTGGAGCCGCTGCTCCGTCACCTGCGCCAACGGCACGCAGCACCGGACGCGCAAGTGCAGCGTCTCGGCCCACGGCTGGGCCGAGTGCCGGGGGGCCCACGCCGACGCCCGCGACTGCTCCAACCCCTCCTGTCCCAGTAAGGCCCCGCGCGCTGGGGGTGGGAGTCCGGGGAGGGGGATGTCACCGGCACCACCGGCACGGGCGCGTCGGTGCGCGGCACGCCGGCACGCGGCCCAGCTGTACAGCCGCTGCGGTGTCACCACTGGTGACACCAGGATGCCAGCAGCCCCATCCACTGCGGACGCGCGGGGAGTAGGAGCCGAAGGGTGATGCCAGGGATCGGCAGCATCGTGCCGGTTGCTCCCTCCTGGTGCATCCCAGCCGGAGGAGCCGCGGATTCATTGCCCTCGCCCCTGTGCCACATGGAGGGGACCCAGCGGTGCCCGGTGGCTGCAGGTCCCGGCGTGTTTGGGGGTGTGAGCTCTTGTGCGTGCAAATGGGGCAGCTCTGGGGATTGTGGGGCACCAGGCAAGGGGGAAGTCAGGCCAAAGGATGGACTCTGTCCTCGTTGTGTCCTTCTACCCCATCCTCGTCTTGTCCTTTGACCCTCTGGCATCGGCTGCAGGCACGGGGTGGGGTGGTGGCTGTGCCGTGACCACCGGAGAGAGGGAGCAGCTCTGCCATGCACCCGAGGGGTGCCTCCAGGCAGCGGCACAGGGATGCTGGCATCGGCTGAAAGAGATTTAAATAATTGATCCATGGATTTCATACCCTGTGGAGCTTTCGATCTGTGGTGCGGCGGGGCAGCAGCCTCAGGGGCCCATCAGCCCATCCCTCCGCACGCCGGGTGCCACTGGCCGTGCCATGATGGGCATCCCATGGTGTCCCCGTCCCTGCAGCCGACAGCAAGTGGGGTCCCTGGAACCACTGGAGCCTCTGCTCCAAGACTTGTGACACCGGCTGGCAGCGGCGCTTCCGCATGTGCGAGGGCACGGGCGTGCAGGGCTACCCCTGCGAGGGCACCGGCGAGGAGGTGAAGACCTGCAACGAGAAGAAATGCCCAGGTATGGGGCAACCCCCCCCCACAACCCTGTGCCCATCACCCTGCGTCAGGGCTGCGCCTGACCCCCTCCTTTCACCCCCCCAGCCTATCATGAGATGTGCAAGGACGAGTACGTCATGTTGATGACCTGGAAGAAGACGGCTGCCGGGGAGATCATCTACAACAAATGTCCCCCCAACGCCACGGGTGAGGGGCGTGGGGTGAGCACCCCCAAACCCTCCATGCCCTGAGCGGGGCAGGGGGTGGCAGGGGGGCATCGGGGTGCCAGGGAAACGGTTCCCTTGCTGGTGTCAAACCTGATTCTCCTGTGCAGGGTCTGCCAGCCGCCGGTGCCTGCTGAGCCCCCACGGCGTTGCCTACTGGGGTGTGCCCAGTTTCGCCCGCTGCATCTCCCACGAGTACCGATACTTGCATCTCTCAGTAGGTGCCCGCTCTGGCGCGGTCCCCCCCCGCCCTCCCCTGCCCGTTCCTGGGGGTCTGTCCCATCCCTAGGCAGGGAAACTTGGTACCTACATTGTTTCACTGGCTGGTTAAGGGGAAACTGAGGCAGGGGTCCCTGAGCAGGGCTGGGAATGGGGACCCTGGTCCGGGAAGGGTGTGTGTGTCCTAGGGAAATGGCTTTTGGAAGAGGAAGGACTCCCCCTGGCCCCCATGTCCTGCTGCTGTCCTAAGGATCCCCCCAGACCCCTGTGTCCCACTGCTGCAATTATCTCTGTGCCGTCCCCCCTGCACCAGGCTCTGGGCATGGCGAGGGACCTGGGGACATGGAGCACTGCTTGGGGGGGTGCTGGTGGCCCAGTGACACTGGTGTCCTCCCCCGTACAAGCTGCGGGAGCACCTGGCCAAGGGGCAGCGGCTGCTGGCGGGCGAGGGCATGTCGCAGGTGGTGCGGAGCCTCCTGGAGCTCATGGCCCGCAAGACCTACTACAGCGGGGACCTGCTCTTCTCTGTGGAGATCCTGCGCAATGTCACCGACACCTTCAAGAGGGCCACCTACACCCCGTCCTCCGAGGATGTGCAGGTAGCGGGCGGGGGACGGCGAGGGACACCCCCGGGGAGGTGGTGGCGGTCGGTCCCTGGACCCCAGCCCCGCTGAGCCCCGTCCCCGCAGCGCTTCTTCCAGGTGGTGAGCTACATGGTGGACGCGGAGAACCGGGACAAGTGGGAGGATGCCCAGCAGGTGGGTGGCATAGGGTACGGATGGGTGGCTGGGGCAGCCGAGATTTCCCCGCCATGGGGAAGCATCCTGGCGGCTGCGGAGCTGGTCCCTCGCCCGCAGGTCTCGCCCGGCTCTGTGCACCTGATGAAGGTGGTGGAGGACTTCATCCATCTGGTTGGGGATGCGCTGAAGGCCTTCCAGAGCTCACTCATCGTCACCGACAACCTGGGTGAGCAGCGAGGTGGGCGCTGGGCTGTGGTGGGCGCAGAGAGCTGGCCGGTGACGCCTGCTCTGCCCTGGCAGTGATCAGCATCCAGAGGGAACCCGTCTCGGCTGTCTCCAGCGACATCAACTTCCCCATGAAGGGGCGTCGGGGGATGAAGGATTGGGCCCGGAGCTCTGAGGACAAGCTCTTCATCCCCAGGGAGGTGCTGAGCCTCGCCTCTGCCGGTGAGGCAGGGCTGGGGCTGCGGGAGCGAGCACGCTATGCACATCTGTGTGTGTGCATGTGTGTCAGTGTGTGTGCACCAGGGGCTATGCGTGTGTGTGAGCGCGTGCATGCGAGCACACATCTGGTGCTGTGCGCATGCATGAGCATGCGCATCTGGGAGCGTGCATGTGTGTGAGCATGCACACGTGCGAGTGCACATCTGGGAGCATGCAGATGTGTGAGCATGCACGTGTGTGAGTGCACATCTGGCACTATGCACATGCGTGAGCTGCTCTTAACAAGCTCTCGCGGTGTGCATGTGTGTACACGTGTGAGCATGTACATGTGGTGCAGTGCACATTTGCTCACATGTGTGAGCTTGTATACCCAGGACTATGCATGTGTGTGCACGTGTATGAGTGTGAACATGTGTGAGCTTGTGTGTCAGGGGCTGTGCATGCGTGGGATTGCACATCTGGGAACATGCACATCTTGGAAGGCGCGTGTGTAAGCGTGCACGTGTGTGAGTGTGCAGGCAGCCTCCTGCCAGCCCATGTGTGTCTGTGTCGGGGATGGGACATGCGTGCCCTCACGCATGTCAGGGGCAGGCATGTGGGCTCTCATGTGGGTGTGCGTGCTTGCCAAGCCCACGCGTGTGCTGGATCATGGCTCCCCTCTCCCTCTCCCTGTAGAGACGGATGAATCGTCCCACTTTGTCATCGGGGCCGTGCTGTACCGCACGCTGGGGCTGATCCTGCCCCCGCCCAGGTGAGTGGGTCTCCCGTGGGCGCCTGTACCAGGTCCCCATCCCTGTGACAGCTGCTGCCCCTCCCCACAGGGCCCCCCTGGCCGTCACCTCCAAGGTGCTGATGGTGACGGTGCGCCCGCCGACCAAGCCGGCCGAGCCCCTCGTCCTGGTGGAGCTCTCCCACATCATCAACGTGAGTGTCCCTCTCCGTGTCACCATGTCACCACTTGGTCCCACCAGCCCTTTCGCTCCCAGGTGCTGAGAGCCAGGCAGTGGCCAGCAGCTCCCAGCCAGTGGCCACAAGTATGGAATTATGGAATCATGGAATCATTCAGGCTGGAAAAGACCTTTAAGATCATTGAGTCCAACCATAAAGTACATAAGTCCTTGGCTCCATGCCCATGGTGGGGACATGCCAGCGCTGGGGGAGCCAGACAGGTCCCTGCCCATGTCTCCATGGGCCGAATCATGGAATCATTCAGGTTGGAAAAGACCTCTAGGATCATCAAGTCCAACCTTCATCCCAACATCTCCCTGGCCCCTAGACCATGTCCCGAAATGCCACATCTACTCGTTTTTTGAACACCCTCCTGGGGGTGGGAGCAGGGCAGGGGGTGCAGCATTAACCCGTCTGTCTGTCCGCAGGGCACGTCCCACCCGCAGTGCGTCACCTGGGACTACTCCAGGACGTGAGTGAGGGCCAAGGGGATGGGGCCACGGTGGCCATGCCCTCGCTGGCAGGCGATGCTGGGGAGCTGGCGGGGGGCTGGGGAGCAGGGCTGACCCCTTCCCATGGCCAACAGCCTCTGGCTGTGGCAGAACCGTGGTACCCCACCATGGATGCTCCTCAGTGGGATGCCGGGATGGATGCCACCAGCCTGCCAGATGTGATTTGTTAACGCTGAGCCTGGCGTTCTGGCAGGAGTGAGGGAAAGTAGGGCACAGCGGGGGGAGCAGGATGCTGGTGCCCCCCCCCAGGTGCCTGTGGGTGCTCTGCATCTCTGGGTCACTGGTTTCAGTGCAGCTCCTGAGCGTGTGATGAGCGTGGCAGGTCTCAGCCTGGCCCCCATGAGCTGTGTCCCCAGCTCTCCCATAAACCCTGTTCCCAGTTCCCTCGCCTTACTGGGAGTGGCGGCTGCTCTCCCTGCTCATGCACAGTGTCACTGCAGGGCACCCCCTCCCAGATCCCTCCTGGGGGGGTCCCTGTGGCAGGATGGGGGAGCTTCACCCGCTTTGGGGTGGCTGTGTGAGCCATGGCTTGTAGGTGCTGGGCAGGACGTGGGTGTTGGGGGGCTCCTGGGATGGCTCCTGCCTTGGCCCTGCTCCCTCCCCAGTACCCCTCCTCCCAAGCCTGGCCCACTCCCTCTGCAGCCCCCCCCATCCCAAACCAAGGCTGATTAAAAATCAAGCCTTTGTGTTGCTCCACTCCCCGGGGGGATCAGCACCAGGGCAGGTGGGGACAACCAGGACAGGGGTGGCTTCACCCCCCCTGGTTCTGGGCTCAGGGGATTAACCTGGCAGTGCCCCCCCACCATCCAATTCCCCCCCAGGCAGAGGCCAGCAAGGGGTTAACTGGGGAGGGGTGCGAAGGGCTGCAGTGTGTGTTTGATCATTTCAAATTGCTCTCCCTCGTTCTGGTCCCATTAATCAGGGATGCTGGCTTGGGAAACTGGGACACGGAGAGCTGCCAAACCCTGGAGACCCTCCCAGCGCACACCAAATGCCAGTGCCGCCAGCTCGCCACCTTTGCCGTCCTCGCCCAGCTGCCCAGAGACCTGGTAGGGAACAGGGGACGGGGACGAGCCCTGCTGGGGACACGGATGGGCCATGGATGGGGGACAATCCCTAGGCTGCTGGGCCCAGCTGAGATGGGGGGTCCCGGGGGAGGAGGGGGATGTGCAGGGGCTGCGTTGCGTGCGAGCACCTTGACAGGGTGGGCTGGGCACTGGGGGGGTGAGAATGGAGTCTCCCACCACACAAGGGACCCCCTGGCACCCGGATGGTGGGTGTGGGTGGGCAGGGGGCTGCCGTGGTTGATAGGGCTTAATATGGGGCATTGCTGCGTGCAAGAAGGGGAGGGGGCAGTGCGGGCGCCCCCCCCACCCCATTGCTATTCCACCCGCATCCTCCGTTGGCATGGTGATGGGCACGGGTCCCCAGGAAGGCGCCTTGGCTGAGCCACCGCTGCCACCGACCCCCTCCAGCGCCCAGGGGTCCCCAACTGGGAGGGGGGGTGGAGGGGCCCAGTGTGGGGGCTGGCAGGGAGCAGCTTGGCGGGGGGCAGGCTCATCCACTACCCTATCCATTCCCCACCAGGCCATGGACCCCTCGGGCACCCCCTCGGTGCCGCTGATGATCGGCTGTGCGGTCTCCTGCATGGCCCTGCTGACCCTCCTGGTGATCTACGCTGCCTTCTGGAGGTGACGTGAGGACAGCTGGGGAGCTGGGGGGCACCCGGGGCGCAGGACTATGTGGGGAGGGGGTGGTGAAGGGAGGCACGGCGTGAGCAAAGGCTGGCATCAATGTGATTAAACGCAACGTGGCGGCAAGAGAATAACCGCGGTGGCAAGGGGGTGGGAGAGGTGCCCGGGCTGCCTGGCACCATCCCTGGCCCAGGAAAGTGTCTACACAGCAGCAGCATGTGGAGGACACGGGATGGGGACACGGCGCAGGCTGGCACCCCAGCCCCACGCTGCTCCTGCCCCTAGGTTCATCAAGTCGGAGCGCTCCATCATCCTGCTCAACTTCTGCGTCTCCATCCTGGCCTCCAACATCCTCATCCTGGTGGGCCAGTCCCAGATGCTCAGCAAGGTGGGTGTCACCACTCTGCCACCCCCACGGGGTCTCCAGGTGGGCACAGGGGCTGCGGTGAGCTCTGAGCCGTCTCTTCCCACCCGGTTGCCTCATCCCTGCTGGCTCCCAGCAGCAGATTGGATTTGGATTAACTCGATCTCGGGATTAAATCCTTTGCGCCAGTGGCTTTGACACAAACCTTGCCCGGGCATGGGAGTTTAACTGCTGCAGTGCCAGGCACATGACCGCCGTGATGCCGCAGTGCCTGCCCGTGACGTGCCCGCGTCCCCACAGGGTGTGTGCACCATGACAGCCGCCTTCCTCCACTTCTTCTTCCTCTCGTCCTTCTGCTGGGTGCTGACGGAGGCCTGGCAGTCCTACCTGGCGGTGATCGGCCGGATCCGGACACGCCTGGTCAGGAAGCGATTCCTGTGCTTGGGATGGGGTAAGAGCCCAGCAGGGCTGGTCCCGGGGTGGGGTGGAAGGGAGGCACCGCGCACCCCTCCCTGCTACCCCCTAGGGTTATCAGAAGGGGAAACTGAGGCAAAGCGGAGGAAAGCAGAGCCAGGTCTCGTGATCCTTTCAATATCACACCCTCTGACTGGTCAGACCAGAAGGGCCTCATCCCCATCCGTGGGGGCTGGCACAGGGGTGATGCTCGGGACAGGGAGGGGACAGCATTGCCATCATCCTGCAGCTCCAGCCTCGTCTCCCCTCTCCAGGGTTGCCAGCCCTTGTGGTCGCAGTCTCCGTTGGCTTCACGCGGACCAAAGGCTATGGGACGGCAAGCTAGTACGTGGGAATGGGGGACACATGGGGACGGGCACGGGGAGCGCTCCAGGCTGGCAGCAGGGGATGGGGACAGGGATGTCCCCTCTCCATCAGCCCCTGACACACCGCGGTCCCCTGCAGCTGCTGGCTCTCGCTGGAGGGTGGTTTGCTCTATGCCTTCGTGGGACCCGCTGCCGTCATCGTGCTGGTGAGCTCACCCCGCAACTTGGACCCCCAAAACCCACCCTGGCGGCTGGCATCTCCTGCCAGCCCCAGCTCGCAGAGGGCTCCGTGCACAACCCTAACCCCGGCACCACCACTCTCGCCCAAGGTGAACATGCTGGTCGGCATCATCGTGTTCAACAAGCTCATGTCCCGCGACGGCATTTCAGATAAGTCCAAAAAGCAGCGAGCTGGGTAAGTGCCCTGTGCTCCATGGAGCTGGCGCGGGGGCTGGCACGGAGCCCCCTGTCCTGCCGAGCTGGGGGGCTGGGCATGGGGGTCCTCCGGGAGTGGGCTGAGGACGGGGCACACTTCAGCTCAGCAGTGGGCAGTGGGGACCAAGCCCAGGGCAACCGCAAGCCCCTTTTTTGGAGGGCTGGGAGGGGGCAGTCACCCCCACACCTTCCCCTGGGGAAGGGGGAGCTGTGGACCCCCCATCCCTGCCGCCAGCGGAGGGGACTGAGCCCTGCCCGCCCCATCCCGCTGCCGCTTGGCTCATCATTAACAACTGCTGCTGCCCTCAACTAACCCGGCTCTCTCTCTCTCTTTCTCTTTCCCTTCTCCCATTTGCTTTTTGCCTGTGTTCGTCCATCCATCCATCCACCCATCCATCCCTCCGTCTGTCCATCCATCCATCCATCCAACCTCCTCCATCCATCCCCGCATCCCACGGCCTTGCTCCCCTCGCCTACATCCCCGCGTCCTGGCCGGGTCCTGGCCGCGGGGCGCCGGGGGGTGGTGGTGGGCACGTAGCTCCAAGCCCCCACCCTGTGGCAACCTGCTGCTGAAATGCACCAAGTGCGGCGTGGTGTCCAGCGCGGCCATGACCTCCGCCACCGCCAGCAGTGCCATGTTAGTGCCCGCCACGCGCCCGCTTTGCCCCCCGCCCTGAGCACAGCCTTGGACCCCCCCAGGGAGCTGGGGCAGGGCGGGCTCAGGTCATCGCCCTGGCAGGGAGGGGTTTGGGACTGGGTGTGCCACGGGCAGGGTGAAGGCTGTGTGCTCAGGGCGGGGTGCCCGTGCCCCCACCGCGGCCATCACGTCTGCATGGCATGGCTTCCTGCAGGTCACATCATCGCCGGGGTCAGGGCGCTGGGGAGGGTTCAGCCTCTCTTCCCCGGGGTGGCTTTGGAGTGGGGAGGGCATGAGGGGCACCATGCCATGGGGCACGGGCCAGTCCTGGCTTTGGGGGTGTCCGTGGGAGCCTCTTCCCGGCACTTGAGCCCCCAGGGGTGCTGGCTGGGCTGGGAGCACCCTGGTTAGCCGAGGTCCTTGCTCCCAGGGGTTTAGTTGCAATCGAAGAAGCCCCAAAATTCACTGCTGAAAAAGGGAAGAAATCCCCTTCCTGCTCTTCTTGTGGCTGCGGGAGGGTGATGGTGGCCCCGCGTCCCCCCAGCACCCTCGCTGCCTGTGCGGGGACAGGGACACGAGTGGCTGTGTCCCACCCGGGACACCTTGGCAATGCCAATGACTCAGCCCGGGGGGCAGAAGGAGCCCATGGGCCCTCTTGCCCTAAGGCAGGCAGTGCCCCAAGCACCCAGCCAGTGCTCCAAGCACCCAGCCAGTGCCAGCCTGGGGACACCAAGGAAGAGGGAACAGCGGGGGCCTGTCAGGGTGCACGGCATTGGGGCTGGGGTCTCCGTGCCATGCTGTATGTGCATGGTCAGCCCTGGCATTGCTCGTAGGGTGGGTGGTGATGCTCGGAGGGCTGTTTTGGGGCAGCCCCAGCTCAGTGGGCTCACCCCGGCCCCTCTCTCCCTGCCCCAGGGCATCGCTGTGGAGCTCCTGCGTGGTCCTGCCTCTGCTGGCGCTGACCTGGATGTCGGCCGTGCTCGCCATGACCGACCGGCGCTCCATCCTCTTCCAGGTCCTCTTCGCCGTCTTCAACTCCGTCCAGGGCTTCGTCATCATCACCGTACACGGGTTCCTGCGCAGAGAGGTGGGGCGGCCCCGAAGGGGTGCCGGGGAAGGGACCCTTGGCCACGGGGCCGTGACCGGCTCTGTCCCCACAGGTCCAGGACGTGGTGAAGTGTCAGATGGGGGGTTGCAGGAGCGAGGAGAATGAAAACTCGCCCGACTCCTGCAAAAATGGGCAAGTGCAGATCCTGGTGAGTGCGGCAGCGCTGGCACGGGCACCGGCAGGGCTGGGGCAGGGTCCCCTTTGCCAATCCCGCTGTTGCCCATGCTGGCCAAGGTGCATTCATTTCCCCTTCTCTCTCCCTCTCTTTCTCTCCTCTCTCTTTCTCTCTTTCCCCTCTTTCTGTATTTTTATAGACAGATTTTGAAAAGGACGTTGACCTGGCGTGTCAGACAGGTGAGGTCTCCCCTGCCTCCCGTGCTGGGGACGCGGATGTCACCGTGCCACCCTGGGGAGGGATGGGCAGCGTGTGCTGGGATGGGCACGATGCCCCCATGCAGGGGGTCAGTCCAGCCCTCCTGCTGGACCCCCGGGTCCGGCCCTGACCCCGCTCCCTGCCCACAGTGCTGTTCAAGGAGGTGAACACCTGCAACCCCGCCACCATCACGGGCACCTTGTCCCGCATCTCCTTGGATGGGGACGAAGACCCGAAGCTCAACACCACCTCGGAGAGTGGCCTGGGCTTCTCCAGCCTGCCAGGGAACATCCCTCCCTCCAGCATCCTGGTCCAGGTCCCCAAGATGACGCCCAACGTGGTGGCAGGATTGAGCGAGCTGGGTGACCCGCCGGCACAGCCGCTTGGCTTGGAGACGCCGGGTCCCGTCTACCTGTGCACAGAGAGCAGCCTGCGGCCCCTGGAATATGGCTGGCTACGGGCCCCCGAGCCCCCCCGGGAGAGCGACTACATGATGCTGCCTCGCCGGACTGGCAGCCTCAAGCCCTTCCCGCGGGAAGAGGGTACCCTCGGTCCTGGTGCTGAGGAGGGGATGCCCAGCGGGACGGGGCGCCCAGCAGCTGAGGGGGATGCCTACCCCGGCTTCATGGCTGTGGATCACGTCAATGTGAACTTGAACCAGCCCTACGGGACCATGAAGGCCCCCTACGGCCTCCAGTTCAAGCAGCACCCCACGGTGCGGCAGATCCTGGCCTCGGAGCTGTCGGAGCGCAGCCGCACCATGCCCCGCACCGTCCCCGGCTCCGCCATGAAAGTGGGGTCCCTGGAGGTGAGCGGGGGGCTGGCGTGGGAGCGTGTCCCTGGGACAGGGGACACGCACGGGGAGGGAAACGCGCGGGCAGGGGTTGGATGAGCATGCACAAGCGTGCGTGCATGTGCAGGGTTGCATGAGTTGCCCCCATGCTCGCTGCCCAGCATCCCACCCTGTCCTTGGGGCTGCCTGCACCCCGGTAGGTCTTCCCGGAGCCCCGTGTCTCCAGCCGGGCTCTGCCCCCTGCATGTGGCACAGCCCGGGGCTGGCATGAGCTTCCCCCCTGCCCTGCTCCCTGCTGCATCCTGGACCTCCAAAGACCTTTCCCTTTTCTTCTCCATCTCCTCCCCCCTGCTCCGGTCCCTGTGTCCCCTGGCAGAGGAAGAGGTTGCGATACTCTGACCTGGACTTCGAGGTAAGCCCCTCCATGGCTCTGCAGCGCGTCACCAGTGCCCGCCGTGGGGTCGGGTGCCAACTGGTGACTGAATCACCTTGTCCCCAGTTCCCCCTAACTTGCTGTTGGCAAAGCAGCACCCGAGCTCAGAGCAGTTTTATACCAGGCAATGACAAGCGTTGGCTCATGATTAAATCACCAGGGCTGAGCTCTGCCACTTGCCTGCACCCTCTGCCCCAAGTCTGGGGGTGCCCCAGGAAGGTGGGGGGGTGAGAGAGGGCTGGGGCTGTGCCAAGCGGTGCGGGGCCATGCTGGATGCCAACAGCCGTGGGCTCTGCTCTCATCCCGCAGAAGGTGATGCACACGCGGAAGCGTCACTCCGAGCTCTACCACGAGCTCAACCAGAAGTTTCACACACTGGACCGGTACCGAGCCCCGGCTGCTGGCTCCTCTAAGGTGAGGTCCTGGGGGGTCCCATCCTGCCCTGATCTGCTCCCCTGCACCCCACCACCTCCGTCTGCATGGACTGGGCCATCCCAGGGAGAATGGGGAAGACAGAGCATCCCTGAGATGATGCTGGAGATGAGCACTTTTGTTTTTTCCTCAGCGAGAAAAGCGGTGGAGCGTCTCGTCGGGCGGTGGGGAGAAGAGCACGGCCAATGTAAGTGCCGGACCCCTCCCCGGGGGCTCACCCTGGTTAGGGTCGGAGGGTGGAGGTGGGTGCCGGTGGGGCAGAGCCATGCGTCGCCGTGCACCCCAGCCACTCACCACAGCTCCCTCTCTCCTGACAGGATGCGGCCAGCCCCAAGGAGAAGCAGCCGCCGGCACCGGCCGCGCCACCGAAGCCATGGAGCACGTTCAAGGCGATGACATTGGGCTCCCTGCCCAGTGCCCAGCGGGACCGACTGGAGCTGCGCTGTGCAGACTGGGAGGGCCCCTGCGCCGGCCTGGATGCGGCCGATGGTGATTTCCAGACGGAGGTGTGAGCCCTGCGCCCGCCACCTTCACCCCGGCCTTGGACGAGCCATGACGCTGAGTTTGCTCTGTCCTCATGCTGGGTTTGCTCCATCGTCCTCCTCGGCGGCCGGGGGAGTCCCTACCTGGCTGGAGCCGTCCCTGCGGGAGGGATGACCATGCACCCCCCCGGCCACAGCTGCCTCCCGCCCGTCCTTGCGTGGTTTCTCCTCCCTGCCACTTTCCGGACATGGGTGTGGAGGGGACACATGCACCCCCCCCTCCCCAACCCATGCTCCCCCACCGATCACGCCTGCACCCCCCGGGGCAGGACCCGCTGTCGAGGCCGTCAGATCTTCGTTCTTTTCTACCGGGATGTTTCTTCACGTCGTGCACCGTGTGCACGCGAGCGGCTGCCCCCCCGGGGCCGGGGCTGCCCTCGCCCCCCACGCCGGGGCCCCCACGGCCGCCCCTTCCCAGCCCTCCCCACCGTCCCCCCCCACGGGGCAGGTGCTGTCGTTGTTGGAAATAAAAGTTCACTCTCTGTGGTGCCGTGGGGCTGCGGCCGCCGCCTTGTGCTTGGTGACGGGGGGCCAGCCGGGGAGGGGGTGGCTGTCACCCATTGAGGACCCTTGGTCTGTCTGCTCCCCCCGGCCCCCTCCCTGCTCGGTCTGTGCCCCTTGCCCGATCCCGCAGGATCCTGCTGCCCAGGGCTGAGCCCGTGCCCACGCGCTGCCTTTCAAATGAGCGTCTTATCACAGGAGCCAAGAGCAGTAAATTACATGGTAATTAATCTATGAGCAAATTAGTAACTTTGGAGGCAATTACCGTGCAAGCTGCAGAGGCACGTATCATGGGGTGCTTCGTGCTGCCGGAGCAGCCGCGGCATCGGCGCAGCCGGAGCTGGGCGTTGCCATGTGCCACCCGCGGCTCCGGTGGCAGGGGACAGTGGGGCCATGAGCCGTGCCCGGGAGCTGGTGCTGGACCGGAGCTGTGCCCGGAGAGCAGGGGCAGTGCCAGAGGAGAGGACATCTCTGTGTGGTGGCTCTCAGCACCTCAGGGACTGATGTGATCTGGGCTAGGGGCTAATCCGTGGTGTGGACACGGTGCTCAGGCAGCTCGGCTGGACCGTGGCACCGAAACCCTCCCGCAATGCGTTGGGGAGGGCTGCTGCGGTGTGGGGAAGTGTGCCCTGGTCATGGTTGATGTTTCTCTCTGGGTGAAGCCACCAGAAGCTTCCCCGAGGGCTTGTTTTGGCAAGGATGGGCTCAGCACGGGCTGGGGGGGAGCAGGCAGCACCCACCAGCACTCCCATTTTGGGAAGAAGACTTTCCCACAGGGAGGAAGCTGGTGGGAGCCGTGGGGCCAGCAGCAAGCCCCTGCTCCAAGGGGATGCTGGCACTGCTGACACCTTGGCAAGGGGTGCTGCCCAGTTTGGACCAGTGGCCTCCAAGGTGCTGCTTTGCTCCTTGTCTGCTCTGCGGTGCTCCGGGCACCCCAAGGCTCCTGGGTGCTGGGGTCAGGGGCACCTCCAGCCCCAGGCAGCAGCTTTCTGCTGCTACAGCATCAATTAGTCCTTGTCAGCCCAGGCCCAGGGCCATGGAGACTGATTTGGTGATGAGGTGTGAAATTAGGCAGGTTAAAGGGGAGGGTCATCAACCAAACCAGCCTTGGGAGCTCACAGAGCAGCACTGGTGTGGCCGAGAGGGACTGAGCATCCTCGCTGGGTGGGTCTCACACCACCTCTGTGCCCATGGGAGAGGGGACCCCCGTGGGAGCCAAAAGGGGAGTGGGAAGGTTGTGGGCCAGGAGAGGAGGGTCACTGCATCTGGTGAGGGTACAGAGGGAGGGCGAAGCTGAATATAGGGAGGGAGCAAACACCCCCCCTTCCTGCTCCTGGCTTCCTGAGGTTTCCCACCATCTCCTTCAGCCTTCCAGTGTCTCACCAGAACCTCAGTGTGTGAGGACTGGAGTGGAGCAGGGTGGGACAGGGTAGGAGGTGCAGCTCCCAGCCCCACCTTGGGGCATCATGGCAGGATGCAGCCCCTGGAGTCGGGAGTCTCTCCCTGGCCCCCCAGGCAGTCCAGTTAAGGCTGAAGCACTAATTGCATTACCCAGTTCATCCCAGCACCACCCAGTTTGGGTTTGTGGTGCGGGAAGAGACAGGGATGGGAGCAGGGCAGAGGCTACTGCCTTTGGAAGAGGGGAGGGAAGGGGCCAAATTCTTCCACTCTCCCCATTAGAGCCTCCTCAAGCAAAGCAGAAATCGGGGACGAGGTGTCCTGGGCCTGGCACAGCCACCTCCTGCCCCCAGGTTCACCGGCACTGGGATGGTGCCAGCTCCAGTTTTGCAACAGATGCTGGAACCAGAGCACGGGGAGGGGTCTGGGCCTGAGCGTGGGGGCTTCGGCTGCACCGCGACGGGCTGTGGTGGGGCTCAGAGGGTATGGGGTGGGCAGAGCTTCTGGGATGGTGCTGTGTCGGGGGCACCAGCCCCTCCCTGGGGGTGTTCACTCTTGCCTTGACCCGGCAGCCGTGTCCTCTTGCTCCGGTTGCTGGGAGCCGCCACACACCGGGATCCCCCCCAGCCCCGTGATTCGGGGGACCCGGGGCCAGCTCCAGCTCCCCTCCTCTCCCTTCCCAGCCAAAAGCAGCCACGTCAGGGTTTCCTGGGGCATCTGTTGGCAATTAGCAGCTTTTATTACTCATGGAGACGCCATATGCGGTGAGGGAACAGAGCCCGGGCGAGAGGCGCAGGCTTGCGGCATGTCCCAGCACGAAGAGGGGGGATGGGTGGGGGGCAACCCCCCAATCCTGTGGGTCCGGGCAGTGACTGGGGGGCACAGGGTGGGTCCGAGCTGGTTGGAGAGCTCCAGAGCCGTGTTCCATCTGCAGCTTCCATCTGAGCCAAGCTGCATCCCTCTCCGTGCCAAAAATGTTTGGTTTGGGGGGCGGAAATGATGGAGAAGCGGGTCTGAGGCTGCGCAGCCCAGCGCGGCGTGGGGGGGACAGCGAGCTCGGCCCCTCACTCCCCAGCCCCTTCTCCCTTTGCTCTTCAGCGAAGTATTTCCTCCAAAACAGGCAAAACTGCTGTTTTAATGCCGCGGAAACGAACGCGCCCCATCAAGCTGGAAAGAATCCCCGCAGGCTTTTCCCTTCCCAGCGAACGCTGAAACCGGGGGGGGGTTGTGCCCAAAATTAGTGTGGAAAAAAATGCTGAAGCGCCGAAATCCTCGCCACAGGAATTCCTTCCCATGCGATGTTGGTGCTGGCAGGGTCTGGTTGGTGTTAGCCCTCGCGATGGGGGTCCCAGGGGGGAGGCCGTGCTGGCAGCACCGAGGCTGAGCTCGGTGCGGGAGGTGGGGAGCCCCACGGTAACGCAACCGCCGCATGACGCTCGAGGTCGCAGGCAAATTGTCTCCAGCCCGAAAATTGCCGGGCTCTGCTCTGGCTCGCGTTTCTTGGCAGCCGTCGCGGCTGTTTCTTGGAAGCGAAGCTTGCCTCCACTTTTTCCATGCTGGGTCGGTGGGTAGGGGCCGCGGGATTCTGCTTTCCATCCCCCAGCTCGGCATCGCTCCAGGGGATGCCGGAACAGGCTGGAGAGAAGCTGCTCCCCCCTTAGCAGCAGAGTAGGGGAGCAGGATCCGGCCTCCTTCCTTCAGAGACACCCATCCCGGGCGCTGGCACAGCAAGGGGAAGAAGGAGCAGAGGTTTCCACACCACAGTTGTCCCCATGCTTGTGGGGCTGGGGGGTCCCTTCGTGCCACTGGACTGGGGACAACCACGTGGGGAAATGAGGGAAACAGAAGCATGGGCAGAGCAGCAGGAGGGAGAGGTGCAACCCCTCCTCAAAGTGATTCACAGACAAATTTGTGGGCCCTGGGAGCTGGTGGTGTTAGCAAGGCTTGAGGAGAAGGGAGGAGGCTGCCTTTCATTGAGGTGGGTTGTGGGACTGTGCCTGGTGCTGGGGGTCAGGAGAGATCCCCCCTGCCCCGGCTCCCACCCACCCATGAGACGCACAAACCCGACAGGGTTCGTCGCTGCTGGGTGGCCACAAACGAAGGGCAGCTCGGGGTGAATAATTGTCCAATAAAGAGGCATTAGAAAAGTTTCGTTATATTTCGTACCCACTTGCTTTAATTACCCTTAATTACTCCAGCAGGCAGCTCGCGGGAGAACCGAGCACTCCGTCGCCGCGTCTCAGGGGCTGTCGGCTGAATAAATGGCAGAGTCGAGCCGCTCTTCAAAAGCGGCGTCGCTTGGTTTGCCCGCGACAGCTTATTTACTGTGGGCTGAATAAATATCAGTTGTTAATTAGAGCGCGTTTATTGAGATGCATGCGTCCCTAACACACATTTGTAAAGCTTCAGTGTAAATAGATTCATCACAATTTGAGAGAAAGCGGCTGAGCAGGGGCTTGGTGGTGCTGCACCGTGCTGGGCATCCCTCGGAGAAGGGATGCGGGGATGGGGATCTGGGGATGCCCGCGGGCCCTTTGTGTCCTCCAGACCCAAACTGGTACGAGTCAATGGCTGCTTTGGGTGGCCCTGCTCCCTGCCCGCTCCCTGCCGGCTCCTCTGCCTGCAGGGGCTCACGGTGGCCCAGCTTGCCTGGGCAGGGGATGCTGGAGCAAAGCTGGGCAGACAGGCCCCAGGGCAGCGTTTGGGGCTGGCATGTCTCGGTGGCATGGAGCTGGACGCTGCAAAGAGGCGATGGGAGCCAGGATGGGTGCTGGGTCCCTCCAGGGCTTGGCGGGGCTGGCAGGGTCCTGGGACAGCTCTGGAAAGTCAACAGCTCTGCTGCTGAGGGTGAGAAGGGAACAGTGCCAGGCGTCCCTGCCACCGGCAGCAGTGCCAACGGGAGGGACAGTGGCAGAGATACTGTCCCAGGGCTCTGAACCCAGGCACCTTGTCCTGGGCTGGACTGTCCCCAAGCCACCAGGCACTGGGCCACCTTCTCACTTTCTACAACTCCCTGAAAGGAGGTTGGAGCCAGGTGGGGTCGGGCTTTTCTCTGACAACAAGCAACAGGACAAGAGGAAACGGCCTCAAGTTGCACCTGGGGAAGCTGAGGTTGGCCATGAGGAACCATTTCTTGCTGGCAAGGGCTGTGAAGGGCTGTGCCAGGCCGGGCAGGGCAGTGGTGGAGTCCCTATCCCTGGAGGGGTTTCCAAGCCGTGGAGATGTGGTGCTGAGGGACATGGGTGAGTGGTGCCCTGGCAGTGCTGGGTTAATAGCTGG
>JAVSBS010020870.1:0-24071 GCA_033124195.1 Coracias cyanogaster
CGGAACCGGAATTAGCCTCCAGGGCAGGACGTCATCATGGTATCAAATAGCTGCACCAAATTAACCCTGTCCTGTCCGAACCAGGACACCACCTGAAATTTAGGCAGTAGTTTCATTGCTTGGGTCTGTGAGCACCTTGGCCCCTTGCTGGAACTTCCTGTTGGCAAAAAGGTCCTTTTTTTGGAGCACTTGGAAAGTGCTGAGCATTTTTGCTGAAATGGCAGTGTCTTTTGTCATCCTAACATATCTGAAATTCTTTAAGATTTACAATGTAATTTTTGAAAGGTGAATTTGGAACTCAATCTTCACAATGGCATATGGCTAAAGATTAGAAATATACTTAAATCATAAAGCTTCCAGGAGCTGAAATCTAGGGACTTCGTGCAGTTCCATCTTTAATGCTGAAGTAGAAGCCAGTGGCAGCAGGGCTTGTGTTCCAGATATCACACTAAGAATGTGGTCTTGGCACTTAAACCAATGCCATTTATATATATATAAACAAAGAAAATATCGATACTGAAATAATTATGAATACATAAACCTAGGACCCTAGGAAGCCATGTTTATAGGCATTTTTCAGTTTATAACCATGGTTTTGAGAATTTCCTGTCTTTTGTTTTAGCCAGACACATGGGTCTATTTTAATGCAGTTTTATTTGTGTGTTCTGTTTCCTTCACATTTTTGTTCAAGCAGAAGAGGATGGGGATAAAAAAGCAGTCTCAAAAAGTTTACAAAGTTTATGAAGCTAGGCTGTGGTAATTCCCTTCTGTGCACTTAAGACAATCATAAAAATGTATACACCATATTTTGAAAATGTTTCAAATGACTTATTATGTAAACAGATGATGATAATACATTGTGAGTCATTATCAAACACAATACATCATAATTGTTTCTTTGGAGACACTATGCATTTCTGTTGTGGGCATTATTTACCGGACTCATTGTAAAAACTTCACAAGGGTACTTACTGTGTCTTCCCATCATCACATTTCAAAAATAATGATCTCAGCCTCTGACCATGTAAACTCTGAAACAAAAGAAGAGCCCAATTGTCTTCTTGTGTAAACAAGACTTGTTTACAAGGTTAGACCTTCACCAGTAAACCTTATTTGTAATATGCATTATGATCACACAGATTTGCAGGCTATATTTGTGAAATCACAGTTAATGCTGGCTCCAAAACATTTAAACCCAACAAAATAATTTATCTGATGTAAAACTTTAAGAATCACAACCACTACCACTTTGTTTGTGTATTCTGGGTAGGGAATAAGTTTACAGATATATTCTCTTGGGATTTTATAATCTCCTTCCTGCAGTTACTGAATCCATAAGGGGCCACTGTTAGGGAAGAAAGGACTCTTGGATGGATCCCGAGGGACTCCACTGGGTTCTGTCCCAGATTCAGAGTTTGTGACTCTTGAGTAGGATTCATTGTCTCTGAACTCCCAAATTTAGGTGTATGCCTCTAGGGTATCTACATGTGGATTAGCTCCCATCCAGGGTTCAGATGGGTTGTCAAAACACAAGACCATTTGAAATGTCCTAGGATACCTGCTTTGCATCCAGCTGCCACACCAGGAAATCTCATGTGAGATAACAAAGAGACAGTCATGTGTTCTTTCTGTCAGCTTTATATGTGCTTCAAATGGCACTAGAAACATAAGTTTAGACAACAGTATCAACCTTATAGTTAACAAGAGTGTAGAGAAATGCTTTGCTTGCAATAGATTAGGCACCTATGTGTGGTTGGCGGAACCATGAAGAAAGATAAGGCAGGAGATATATGCTTAGTCACCTTAGAAAATACAGGGATTGGGACAATACTGGCTCATTAAGACACTTTTGGTTAAACACATGAATCTTGAATACTTGTAGACATCTCAGATGTCTTGGATGTGTAAGACGGATAGGATTTTGTTGGAGTTTGCCTGATCTTCAAGATTCCTCCCTAGATTCTATCTGATGCCATTAATATTTAATCTTCTGTCAATAAATTTCTCCAAAACTGAGCTTTTAGACATGCTCAGAACTCTCCAGTCCACAGCCATTTGGAAGAGGGGATTGTGGCACCTCAACATTTTTCCAGTAGCTTTGCAATGAGATTATTTATTCTATGCTGTGAGAGGGCTCTCCAAACCTCCAGATTTCAGCCGCTGTCAATGTCTCACTGAATAATTAAATCTGCACAGGGAAACGAAGCGGGTATTATCTCAGAAACGGACTCACTAATGTAATCATTAGAGACCTAAGTCTCAGTCTTTACTCAGAAAGAAAAACAGTGGGTCTTTTCAAAATAGAATAGCTCTAGCATTAGGGTGTGCTGCCAGATGATTTAAGGTATATTATTAGCATACAGGGTGGGACCTAAAACTCCTTTGACCAAAGAGGGCACCGAACCCTACTTTTCTACAGCCTGAGTAAGTTTTCTATTCACCAAGAAGAGGCAAAAGGAAAGTAAAAGCTCAGAAGCTCCATTTCTGCTTTATTGAAAGAAAGCTCAGACTCCCAATGATAGATGAGCTCTTAAGTCTCCTCTGTGTGCCCAGCTCATTGGTTCTTACTGAAGCTTAGGTTCTGAAACAGGGTTTGGATACATAACTTTGGTTGGATTTGCAGTTCTTAGCTTACTTTCTGAATGGAAATCATAAAGTCAGAGGATAGCAGAGTTAGTGGTATTTCTCTGCCTTTTCTACGTTTCATCTCATTGGCACTTGTGCCAGTGTTAATTCTGTGGGGCCAGAGAGAACATGCCTGCTTGATCCAGCACAAACGACACAAATACACTAAGTAATTTCTTGACTAGGGGTGGTCAGTGCCATCCTGGGTGAGAGACCATGCAGAGCTACTGAGCTACAGGCCATGTAGAAATATAAGTGCAGTATTACCTAATGGACCTTAGTGGGCTTTATAGAAGAGAAATGGAAGTCTCTCTCTCTCTTTTTTTATTTTTTTCTCAGAAAATGCCTAACCGGAAATTGATTATTTCATAAATATTTGAGACTTGCCTATTCCTTTTCCCAGCTCCTTCAATTTCTCTATCTAATTTTATAAATACCTTTAAAACCATTTCTACTGGAATCATCTTCATGTGGTTACCTTTGTTAATGCAACTAATAGTGATATGGTTTAATCAACATTGTCAAGTTTGTCATTAGTTCTGCAGCAAAGAGGATGGTTCTGATTTGTATAGTTTGGGAATCTGAAAAATGTCATCCAGTGCACTGTAAAGACAGGGAATTGATAACAAATCCATGGAAGTATCCTAAGAGATAACAAAGAAAATGCAAGGAATGAATTCTGGTGTTCAGAAGGACAGATTTATATTTACATTCACTCCAACAATTCCTTTGAGATTAGTTTGGAATACTCAGCTATATGTTCAATTTAAATTATAAGGAGTTTCTCATATTTTATTGCAGGATAAATAGAAGAGAAGGTTCATTTTATACATATATGCGCACACACAGATGTACGAAAGGACATAAACAATTTCAGAAATGATAGTTTCCTCTCATTGCTATTAGGTGAATTGAATGTAGTTATGTTGTTGTAGTTCTCAGGGCTCTAACTGTACATAAAAACTTCCAAATCATAACCCTTGTGGTATTTCCATCCAAAACAAAAGGATAATTGTTAAAAGGTGGTGAGACTTCATGTAATATTGGCAGACAGCTTAGATGGCAATAATTTAACACTTGCATCATGAAATTAAAATTTACACTTGGTGCAATTCTTCAGACCGAAAGCAGACAAACATATTTTTTAAATGAGAGCAGGTAGATTTAATTACTTCAGTTTAAAAACTAAAAACTAGAAAAGCCTTTCCATTGCTTGATGACAAAGGCAATAATGCTGGCAGAAGTTTGCAAATACTTCGTGAACCTACTTTTTCCGTATTCTCCATAGCTCTGCTTTAAGGCATCCAGCTTTCTGATGGCCATGAACCACCATATAGATTCCTCCACAGATTCCAAGCAATGTAGGTAAATTCCAGCTGACCATAAATAATTTTTTGAAAGACAAGTATTATAGTTGCTATAAACATTTCAAGTAAATTGCCAAAATCTTCAGCATAATGTCTTTCTGCACAGAATGTATACAAATTATACTACTATTTCTTCTCACAAATTCTTCCCTTTTGCAACAATTCCTGCTGTATTGTGTTCCTGTCTATGAAACAAATGCTAAAGAAGTGAGTTGTAGCTCACCAGACACAAACTGAAAAAACACATGTGATTTATGGTGCCATGATGTCTGTTAGGCCAGAATCACCAAGTTTTCATCCAGAAACATATTTTTTCCTGACAGTTGAAAGAAACTTGTAGCTAGAATGCTATCCTGAGGCTACATATACATCTAACAAGGTATATGTAAGTAATTAAAATATGCATCTTCGACACTTGGTCAAGCCAAGCTGTAGAGGGACAGATGGAAGGTGTCTTTTATATCCTGGCAGAGTATTTTGATGATTGTTCTATGCAAGTTGGTAGGAGGGGAACAGAAAATGAGGCTTAAACAGGTAACACATATATACTGGAGACAAAGGAGAAAAACTGACAATGTGGGTGAACTGTAATTAGGGAAAAATGGAAAATTAATTCTAGGCTAATATTATAGTATACACATAATTTTGCTAATTAGGGAGCTTTTAAAATATCTCTTTTCCTGGATGTGGACACTTTTTTTTTTTCCTTTAAGAAAGAGTAAGTAGTAGATGTGTGTTGATCTTATTATCTCAATGTTGTGGGGGCACATTATCATAGCACAGGAACACATCTTCCCTTTACTGTTTGCATGATGCCTCTGAAACAGTAGATCTAGATTTCAGTGCAGTGGAAATTATCCACATCTCTTCATACTTTATAAGCCTCCCCTGATCTGAATTTAAGAGCTAAACACAACTCTCAAGGGGGGGAGGAAGGGTAAGAGAAGGAGAAATCCTCCTACAATCAACCTTTTTGTATTTACACTTGAAATGGAAAATACAGATGTTGCAGAAGTACACATCTGGGACATAGTTTCCATATTTTTGACAGAGACTAATCTTCACTGCTTCTCAGCTAAGTGGCTTAAAATCAACTTCTTCCCCCTGCCTGAAATTCTGAGACTTTTTGAAATAAAATCATGTGAATATATTTGCTGATCTTGCAGACTATGCTGTTGTACTTACTTCCTTTCTCTTCTCCCCAGAAGCTTTGCAGGATTTTTGTCTGGGTTATAGGGTTTAGGCTATTTTCTTCTTTCACCACTGTTCCAATGCTCCATTTGTGAAGTGTTTAGATTACAGCAGACGCGAACTTCCTCTGTCTCAGAGCCAGCCATGAATCAGGCTGAGAGCTGGGACCACTGGCTGTCAGAGGACCTTGAAAATCTGCAGCTTTAAAATAACAAGTGTTTGACAGCTCGGTTTACAAAACAGCAGATTGTGACTATATTGTACTATGCAGCTACATATGACATAATAACTAGGGACTTAAAGCTATTTAGTCTTTTTCCTCTCACCATAATTTCCAATAAATAAATCTCTCTGGGACAGGGGGTCTGGTGAGTTGTACAATGCTTGCATTTTCCTCACCACAGTTTGTCCCCTCTTTTCTCTATGTTACATGTTAAAAAAAAAAAAAAAAAAAAAAATCTCAGTGCCTGGTAATCACAGTTCTAGAACATTTCCTGTTGAAAGAGACAGACTAATGTAAAGATAAATACATACACTTTTGGGTTTTTTATTAGTTAAGGTATTCATTATAAGTCTTTCTATGAAAATCCCTTTAGAAACTTCTTAATGGACAGAGCTTAATATCGTGTAGTTGGAGTGGAACACAAGCAATTATTTCAAAGATTTTAAATGGTGCATAGCTCCTGTGAGTTTTATTTTTCAAAATCAGTAGCCAGAGGTTGCATAAATGTGGATTTATGTGCACTGAAAAAACCTGAAATGAATAGAATGTGACTACAGGAATGTTCTTCTTTCTCCAGACATAAAATAAGATGGAATGAATGAACGAACAAATTTACATTAACACATTTGCTGAAAGTGAACTAAGTCTTTCTGTTACATTCCCTTTTCAATAAAAAAACACTAAGAAATGCCAACATTTTCTTGATCTAATTTTCTAATATTTAGGCTTTCACAGAAACTCAGGGGATATGCTTACTCAATTTCCATTAGACATTAAAATCCCTTTGGTTTTGAAATCCCATGTTTAATTTTTACTTAATTTTTTCTTTGAAAAGTTTGATTCCTCAGAGTCTCTTTACACTAATTTTTACTGTAACCTCAAAATAAATAAAGTTTGGGGATCTATTTTACATATAAATCTGCAAAAGTCTAGACTTAAAAATATTTATACTTAAATATTCTTCATCCTTTCCTTTAGAAAACCGGACACTGGGAAAAACTGGCTGCATACACACAGTTTTATTTTGCATAACACAGGCATGGATTAATTTTAACTGCTATCTTCAGCTGAGTTCATCATCTTAGCCTCCGTCTGTGGTCTATGAAGAGAAACAGGCCTTATTAGGACATGGTTTCTCTGACTATTTTAAGTATGTACTTTAGGATGATATGAATCACAACCTGAACTCCACTCTGTACACTGAATAGATCTCCATTGACTGTTAAGGGAATCCAGGATGATTGTGTCAACATCTACACTGAGCCAGATTATTTCTACTCTTAAAGCTGAAGTGTCCTTAAAGTCTATGAGAATCTTCAGCCTTGAACCCCGTCATTTTCAGCTTCTTATTGCCACCAATATGGAAATGAAGGGCATCTAGAAGTACGATCCTTTCAGAAGAATCACAGTGTAGCATATGTTTTAGGCCCAATCTCTTAGCATTTGTGGAGTTGATATAAAGCAAGAAAACATATATTGGGGTTATGATGACTATTTATGAGCTGGATGGGTTTATTGGCTGTGTACAAGGATAGTAGTATAGATGTGGCTTGCAGATTTGATAAATGCAGAAAATAATCTGATAATATGAAGGCAGAGGCTAAATTGACTTGCGTTTCTGACTCTAAGAAATGACCCACACCTTAAAATCTCATCTGAGGATATAAACTAAATTATCTTTTAAGAACAGGGCTGAGATATCCTTTTTTTTGACACTTTCAGCTTCAGGTAATACTTGATTAACTTGATGGCTTCTGTACATCTGTTAAGAAGTGCCCCAAACTATTGCTGCTATTGTAGGCTTATAGAATAAATATAATTAGCCAGATATTTTTACAAGTTATCTGGATGTTTAAGAATTGTAGTACTTAATATGCTCTTGCAGTTTTATAACTATATCCTTAAATGTATTTAAGCATCCAGCTTCCACTAAAATAGCTTATATGATTTAGTGGCCTAAATCCTATTGCAGATCTAACCTCCTGGTTAATTTCAGTGAGTTTTTTTAGTCAATACCTCTGAAAGTTATTAGAAGCACTTTTTTACTACATGCAAGCACTTGAACTTAAAATATTGGGTATAATTTGTCTATATCTGAGTTTGCTTACCTATATAAAGAAATAAATAATGCTTACCTTTATTTTTGGAGTTGAGTAAGGGTTATGATATACTCTGAAACGTTTACAGTAGATTATCTTCCTTGAATAGGGTTGATACAACAGTAAAAAACCACATCAAATAAAAAAGGAAATGAAATAGTTTCTAATAATTCTTTTTTTGTTGTTTTCTTAGGATTAAATTATTTTTTGGAATACATTTTAAAGGTTTTCTTTAAATAAAATTTTGAATGAATAATTTTTATTGAGCCTGCTCAGTATGTTATGTCCTTTTGTGTTTCTGTCCAAGATCTGCATCCATTTCTCTATAATAATTGTTGTTATGAGTTAATTTTTGTTTCCCTAGATTTACATTTGGGAGTGTGATTTAAAAAATAACTCTTCTTATCCATTTGGAGAGAAACAATCTATAAATATACCTGTGCAGTCACAGGGTTTTAGTACTTGACAGTTTTATTAAAAACAACAAGTACACACAGTGTTAGCATTGTTTCTAAGATGTTACTTACCCTTGTCTGTGAAATATCAGCAAAGCAGAAGGAGACATTGGAGTTTCAACTTGCCAAATGTGAGAGGTTATAAAAACAATTTTTACCGTGCAACGTATTTATGAAGAAAATGTACTTCAAGAATAAGAAGTCAGAAAAATTTAGAAACAACTGAAATAATAGAAGTTAATTTCTTGTGAACATTCAAAGTCATTCTGTTTTCTGTTCTTTCCCAACCTTTATCAGTTTATCCCAACAGTTATTGCTGCTTCTCACAGTTTTTGGGTTGTTTTTTTTTTTTTTTCACGTTTCACACACCTTTCCTATTACTAGATTTAATTTGGAAATAAAGAGCAATACAATTATTAGAATATATTTAGCTGACCTTTTTCTTAACTAGGTTTGGTAATTTAAAAATAAGGCTCCTAGTTCAAACTAGTCAGCTGGCTCTCCTTGTAGTCAGAGAGATATAGGCATCTTGAGAAGCGCAGTACATCTTCCAGATTTTGATATCTCTTCAAATACTGGATCATTCAGCTTCTGTGTCACTCAGTCTAGGTCAGAAGACCCCAACCAGTCACTAACAAGTGAAAGTAAATATGATAATTCCCAGAAAACAAAATCACATTGAAAATAGGAATTCCACTGAATCATCTACTGAGGGATTAAGCACTGAACCTAACAGACATTGGATGCTTTCTCCATTCCTCTGAAGATAACTCTTACATGGTTTATCCTTCCACAGTGGACACCTTCCTGAACTGAAGCTAAATAGCCCACTGGCTTTATTGTTTTCCAGAATTACTTTTTTTGGGGTCTATTGTGTTTTTGCCTTTGTTTTCCATTTGTATAAAGAAAGAAATAGTCTCAAACCCATGAATTACAAAGAGGAGAGTAATCCTTAATCTGTTTATTTTGGTAGTGAGAATAAACTACTGTGGGCATTAAAAATATTTTTTTAAAAATAAGTTTCTTTCCCTTTTATTGGTTCATAGTTGTTCAGCTGCATTGAGAGAAAAAAAGACAAAACCAAAACCAAAACCCCAAGACTTTGGGAAGAGAGAAACCAGGAGAAAAATAACATAAAAATAAACAATCTGATAAGTTTCCCTTCTGTAAAACAGCTTTGAAAGGGGGGCAGATGGGTTAGGTTTCTGCTAAATTCATTAACCCAGCGAATATCCATAGAAGTCATTGGATAGGTTGCCCAGGACATTGAAATAGGCCTCAAATCTTTCCCAGGGTAAAGCTTTTCCAGCACTTGTAGCATGATGTCAATGCAAAGCTTTTCTCAGACTTCCTAGAACAGTTACAGGCAAATCACTGGAGACATACAAATATCTGGGGCCCCAGCCAACAGCATTCCTCTATGAATACTGGTATCTCAATTTGCCCTTTATTTTTCTTAATTAGCATTATGCAATTTTCAAGATTTACAGACAGCTAGACTAGAAAAAATGAAATAAAACAAGGCCAGAGCTGAAAGTGACAGCAACCCTTTTACCAACATAGTGGACAAATTTTTCTACTGCAGGCTCAACTAGTTTATAACAAAATCTCCCCTTTAGTCTTCTACGACTGTTGCAAAAATTCATCAGCCTCCTAGATTACATCTTATCTGTGGCTTGTGTAACGAATATTTTAATCCACAGGAGCAACAGAATAAACCATAATTACATATATTTTAGACTGAGGGTATGTTTCCTTAAAAATGTATCCTATTTTAGCATGAAAATCTCAGCTTCTTAAAACAAACAATCCATAGACTACATGATCATTACTCTATATTTTCTGTATGTTGTCAAACCTTCCAATAGCATTTTAAAGAAGTACCTCAAAGTACTGCTGTTGTGAAACCTATTGTAGATAATCTATGTAATCACGAACATCTGACTCTAAAAGGCAGGGTTATAAACAGCACCAAAGGCAGTTAAGCATGTAATTGTCTTTGGGAGATAATGGGAACTAGGCATGTAACTCCCATCAGTACCTCAGAAAATCTCCCCTGAAGAAAACCAAGAGCCTGTGGTTATGTAGGAGCTACCAAAAGAATGGCAGAGCTTTCTTCAGAGACAGCTGAAGCTCTCTTCAGAGAGCTTTTACCTTGAAAGTAACAGCAGCTCCTTGACAAGTTTTATACAAATGAAGGCGTTAAAGGTGTGCTGATTTGGCATCATGAGAGCAATTCCTTAACTACTTTCCTGCACTTTGTGCAGGATGTTTCTGTGATATTATCATTCAAAAGAAGTGGTCAATGTTAGCAGATTCTGAGAACTTTTCTTCATCTCCTTACACATGAAAATATTAATCATACCAGGTGTAGTCAGCCCCCCCTTCCCCTCCAGCTGATAATTTGCTTCAGTTTAGTTTTGGAATATAATGTTTCAGCTACAGCTAGACCTGGGTCTGATCCCTCAGCTGTCTTCCCCTGTTTTTTTTGTCAACTGCACTGGGGAATGACTGTACAGTTGACTCTAGCATGGCCACCCGTGGGCTGTCTCTTCCAAGGAACTCAACTTCATTCCCATCCCTAAGCAACCCTCAGCTATTAGTGTACTAGCAACAGTGATTCCTTCTTTTTGCTTGGAAAAATATTCAAACTTTAGATTCTCAGCCAATTTCTGCAGAGGATGATTCTGAAGACTGAATATTTTTCCAACTAAACTGAAATCCAGCCTGGTGCTTTTCTTGGGCTTTTTTTGGTTGACGTTTATTTGGTGTATTGAGGTTTTTTTGTTTTCTTTTGGTTTTGTTTGTTTGTTTGTTTGTTTGTTCTGGTTTTATGATGTTCTCCTAAATTTAAGGGCTATGCCACCACCTGTGTGCAGGTGTTCTAAAATATTTAAATATTAAGCATTTAGGAAGATGATCCTACTTGGTCTCAAAATGGCAATCTTTATATAAACAATAGCAATATTCTGGAGAAAGACACTAGATGAAAATATTATATACCACACCGGGATTTTTTTATTTGTTTGTCTTTGTGCTGCAGAAATATCATACAGTCTCAGACGTGGATAGTAGTCCACTGTATGAGGTACTCTGTGTGTAAAACGAAAAAGCACATCTTGATAAACTCAGCAGAGCTTACTGAAATCCTAAGTAAAAGAAAATATCTTGTGGGGACAACTTCTGCCCTCACTTAGAAACAGTGAATTCATTGTGGTAGGTTACCAAATTTGGCCTTAGAAATAGTCCATGTATTTTGTCTGTATATGTCTGGTTTATGTATTTTAACTGTGTTTACTTGACAATAAAGACAGAGAAGTCTTCCTCTTCAACTCAGTGAAAGTGTTGGCTCTGACCACTTTTAGAAAAGAAATACCAAAAAAGGTGATTTCTTCTGGTTTGAATTCTGCTATTATTTCTAACTCAAATTATGATTCTTAACTGACCTGGGTACAATCGGGCTGCATCTGCAATTTCTTTTATTGGGGAAGAAAGCTCACAAGATCCACAAATCAATTAAACCTCTGTGAATGTTGAGGGAAATGTAAATCTGCAGAAGTCAATACACTCTGCCACTCATTGCTCATTTTTTGAAGATTCAATCAACTACAAACCTTCTCAAATGCATATCACAGTAGGAAATTGGGATGTAAAATTAAAATATATAAAAATGACAGGACAAAAAAATGAAACTTTGGCAAAAAGCAGTAATATAGGTAAAAGCTGTAAAAATATGAGCGGGGGACTGTGAATGAGCATGAGGGAAGGAGTTGAAAGATCTGCAAAAGAACACAGCTACTGCTTTTAAAATTGTCATATTTCCAGTCTTTCCAAATCTGCAACTGAAGAAAAACCCCCAGATAGAGGACAAATAATGAGGATAGTTGATGAAAAAAATCAGGGACAGTTGGGGGCTAGACCTGCTGTGGGACTGCTTCACTGCCCTCAGTCTGACTTTTCCAGTCTGCAGCAGTTGGATGTGAGCCTCTCGCTGTGCCAAGATTGCTGCTAACAGCTGGAGGGACACCCTTCCGCCTTCCTCTCCTTTTGCCAACAGAACAGTCAGTTTTAAATTTGTTAAATATGGATGAGCGAGGAAAAAAAAGATTTTCACTATTTCTAGGTTGACATATAGATGAGTAAAGTGGGAGTCATTTTTATTTCTAGCGGAAAAACTGATAGAGAGTATCTTGAATTAGAAGGAATTTTGCTTCGAGTGCCTCCTCCAGTGTGGAGCTTTGCAGATGCACCAGACTGCAGCAGTAGATTAGAAATATGGGGAAAGTGTAGAGTTTTGCAGAAAAGCAGTTAGACAGAGAGAAAACTGAGCATTACTGATTTCAAACAAATATATGATATAGTGGTGTTTCTGAAGGCTGAGAGAAATGTAATCTGCTGGTTCCTTCAGCTGAGCCTTAGTGATGGCAAATATGCCATCATGGAATGCAGAAGGGAGAAAAAAAAGTTGTGCTTTAACTCACCACTTGTGATCACATTAACACCATAAATTCTGATGCCTACTAGACACATGGTGAGTGATTGATAAAAAAGAAAAAAGCCCATTCAATTATTTTTCTCCTTTTTTTTTTCTTTCAGTGACTCATCTACATTCTTAACACCATGTTCTGGATGAGCATTCACTTTGTTCCTATTATAAATTAATTTACAATAGGATTTTTTGTTTTCAAGTTCCAAAGCAACTTGTAAATGGGTTTGAGCTTCTATGAAGCTATTAGAAAGCATGTGACATTCAAAATTCAAATTGGTAAATTAAGCATCAAGATCACAGCCTAGCATATACTTTTTCTAAATGATGACGTGCATTATTATTAAAACTACCATTACCATGACAGTATTAGCAATTATACAGACACATCTCTTTCTGTTAATATTATATAAAATCTATTCAGAAGTTCAGTTTTGGCACATATGTGTTCCTTGTTGCAATGGTCATAAGTTTCTGAAGTCAGAAAGAAAACTTGGTGACATCTAGTTTACTCCTTTGTATATCATTGCCCACAGGCTCTTTATCACTAATATTTAACTAAGGTGAAGTTTCCTGTGCAGCTGTAACATATCTTTTAGAAAGACATGCTGCCTTAATGTCAAGACAAGCAGTAGAGCAAAGAAATTACAGGCACTATGTTGCCTTTGAGAGGCTTCACCTGACTTCCAATCTCCCACCTGGTAATGCCAGGGCATCCTCTTGCTTGGCATTTTCAGGCTACAAACTGATGTGAGAAACAAGCATATGCTTTGGGAATGAACCTCCCAATGACACCTGTGATTTTAGGATTTGATATAAGAACTGCCCAGGACTAAAGCCAACGTAGAAACCCACAAGCCAAGGAGGTCGGCACTTAAAACACTTAAAAGGTGAATAAACCTCCCAAGTGAGTAAGGTTCTTGAGTGAGAAGAGGCAAGAGACACCGGGCTGAGCAGAGGGTTTTGCAGGGTGTACTTTTCCCTTAGGACTTTTTGTTACATTTTGTGTTATTTTCTTATTTTCAAGTTCGTTCTTTCTTTCCTTATGCTGGTAACACAAAACATTTCATATCTTTCCTCCTTATTACTTCAACTTACAAATATGAAATGAATGCTGCCTAAATCCTTTTAGGTACTGAGTTACATTGAACATCCAGAGGATCTTAGTATGTGTGAGAGGACATAACTCCATTGTTTGAAGGAGAAAATATTTTGGTAGTATAAAAGTGTCAGAGCTGATTCTTTGACATAACTTAAAACTACTGTCAGCTGCAGGTCAAGACACATCTAAGGTTTTCTTAAATGATATTAATTTCACATTACTATTTTCTCCCTTGTGTTCTTACAAAAAAGTTAGAGTAGCTTGTAAACATGTCTACTACTAGGATACCTATGTCTTCCTTGTTCAGTGATGTTTTGTTGCCTCTCTTGGTTTTGAACTGCATCTGAGTTGTTACCCACCACCAACTTTTCTTACTCGCACGTTTATTAATCTTTAGATACATTAATCTCAGCCATTGTAGGTGTGTTATCTACTTTTCATAAGTAGATAGAACTAATAGACAAACATAACACACACGTGCCCCCAGCCTAAAATCAACATGAGGGCAGAAATATAGAAAAGGCTGTGGCAAGTTGCTTTGCAGTATGATACCTATCCTGACAAGAAAAAAGAATGTGTGGGGAATTATTTATATCACGAAAGATCCCTGAATGAATCTCTTCTTTAGTATGATATCTGTTCCTGGTTTGTCTTATTTTTCCTGTAGAAGACTGCATACATGCTCCCACTTTTGACATGTGAACATATTTTTGTGAAAATAACTTCTCAACACTTTTTCTCAGACATTTGATATTTAACTTAAATGGATATCTGAAATCATCTAAGCATTAGCACATAAGAACCTATGCCATAAAACCCCATAACATCTGCATTACTTCTACAATTGCTTTTTAAATCTAGGATGGGGATACTGGATGCTGTATTTGTTGATGCTCATTCCATCACTATCTATTCTCTCTGTGTTCTGGAAGAAACTCAACTGGATCCCAAGTTTGCTCCCTTCCCTGTCAAAATAGTCAGAGTGGAAACACTAGAAGACATGTTCGTCTTGTGTCAGCTTTACTGTTATGGGAATCAAGTAACTGCAGATCTCTACCGTAGAGCTACAGGAAATTCTCTTCCATAAGCTGGAGCAAAAATACTTGCCATAGTCCAGACCCTGAAACAAACTGAACATTCAGCGGAAGATGACAATTTTCATGGTGGAGTCAAGAATGGACAGAAGAGACAGCAGATTTTGCATCTTTGTTGGATATTTTGAAGCGGGTAACAAAGACTGTTACTATGCAGATATGTGAATTGCTAGTTTGGTTGTATGAAAAATTGCCAGATCCAGGAAATGTAGTTCACTTTGTTGCTGTGAGAGTCTTTGTTGTTCAACCAGAGATGTGTGTAATGGAAAATTCAGTATTATTGCTGGCATTTACACTGACTAGATTTCTTTTCTGACAGCCTTTAGCAAGAAGTGTTTATTAGCTTGATTAGTAAGCAAGGGTATGAGCATTAAAAAGATTTTCAAAATTAATAATCTGGTTTTGATCATAATATTTTTTTATGCGATTGAAGCAATACATTGTAAGTGTCCTCATCCAGTCAGCTTGTACTGAATTACAGTGAATGAACTTCTAAGCAGGGTGTTCTTACTGCTAGTCCCATGAAACACTAAACATATAATAAATGCAATAGACAAAACAACAGACTGAAAGTCACTGCAATTTTCAATCTTGCTGAGTAAAGTTTTACTTGTGCACCTGCACTTTGGAAAATAGTGCATACAAGCAGATTATTTGTTTCAGCATACCTGAAAACTAATGAGTTATGTGATGGGAAGTTACAACCTGAAAGCACTGCTCTTATCCAGTAGTAGCCCTCGGCTGAATCAAGGACAAGTCTATTAGAAATCTGTCCTACTGCCATGGTAAAAACCAAAAAGTCTGCTTTTACCTCTCTAGCTCCTTAGGTGTTTCTTAAGACACCATTCTCAGCAGTGTTGCTTCACAGTTCCAGAGGGGAAGATGCAGATTCACCTCAGCTTTTATCAGATTTATATTGACACTTACAAAGGATATTTTTTCCTTTTTTTTGGCATCACTTTTTGCCCAAACTCCTCCATTATGACCTCTCTTTTAGATTAAATATTTCTTGATTTTATATGGCACCTACTGAGACACAGCAAAGGAGCAATTAGATTTAAATTGTTTTCAAAAGCAGGTAAGTTTTCTATCCATCTGCTCCTTCCCACTGGGACTGCTATGCTACTTTCCTGCCTGAGGAGGTCTAGTATTAGACCTCTGGAAACATCAGCTTCCTATAGGTGGGTTTCCTATGGAAACTTGACTTCCCCAAGGAAACAGGAAGAATGCACTGAGGAAGTAAAGAAACCATGTTATGGTCTACTGGAGCAAGTCAGAAGAGTGACAAGTGCTGCTGGTAAAGCACTTTGTCAGCTTGGAGCTGCCTTCTTGGTGACGGTGCCCATTCGCATCCTGCAGCAGGAAAACTGTTCTGATCTCCAAATGCATCCATGGTAGCATCCTGAACTGGGAAGTGCATTGCTGGCATGCATGTGTCTGGTAATGATACAGTAGCCAGCTTTCAGAGAGATCTGGTGCACTTGCAGAGACAGAGTAGAGCTTTGACACTCATACAATCCCAGGAGTGACTGAGCAGTTTCCCCATGGTGGATGTCCCTTCTGCCCTGCCACCTCCTCCCACTTAATTAGACTTGCTCATGGTTAGTGAATATTTTGCCTTCTGTTTTTTCGGATGCTGGTGTTTCAAGGCATTGTGAAGACAAGTAACACTTTGCATTTGCTTCATTAGTCTATCCTGTAACTTCCCTTGGGGTGGAAAGTCAGATTTTGACTGGAGATTTCCTTTGCAGCCATACTGTTGGAAGTTGGCCAGGGATCAAGGACTTTTAAAGCTCTATATGGGAACCTGGGGATCTAACATTTAATTAAGTGTTAGAGAGTTCTTCATTTACCAGATTTTCGTAACAATGGTAATAATGACTAGGTTGCTTCAATATTTCTCTGTTCCTCTTAGCATTAGAAATACCAATGTCTTGTCAGTATGTGCGCTCACTAGCCTATTTCTGTTGTGCCTGCCAGTATCTATATTACTTGTTTGTTGAATATAAGAAATGAATAAATTTTGTAGGACTCATCATACTTTATTCAACGAAGAAGGCGGTTTGTATCCAGTGAATAGAAGTGTTTACTGTAAGGGTTATGTATTCTTTTAAAGTATCTAGTCTCAAAAGTATGGAAGTTTGATCAGACTGAACAACAATGTCCTAGAACGAACACTGTGAGAACCATATCTGCTGCTCTCTTTGCCTGTAGTGTTGCACTGATAACTAACAGTAACTGGGAGGTAATAGAATTCATAAGGAGAAATGAAAGTTATCCTTGAGACAGATTTTGGAGGAGAGGCGGTCTTTCTTTACATTTCTAACTTTTCTTCAGTAACAAAGCATCTTTCTAGAGAGTTCATTAAGATAAAAAGATCTTAAATGGTTAAGGTTTTGAGCCCTTCAGGTATGTGAGAGATCCTTAATGACAGGCTGGTTTTTACTGTTTGTGACAAGAAAGCAGACATTGGGCTGCCAAAATGGTAAAGGCTGGGATCATGTGAACCTCCATAGCTACATAGGAATTGTTGATCTTTCTAAATACTCTTCCCCTGTGTTATTGGTACAAACTCAAATGCTGAATAGATTTAATTATTCAACTCCATATGTGTTGCAGATCAGTCTAATAAAACCACACACCTAATGGATAAGGCAGTTCAGAGATTGCTACATAAACAATAATGAACTGCTATGGCTAATGACCAATTTCTGGTATCCATCGCTTAGTCTCCCCTTATCTGTGGTGTTACCTCTTTCACCAAAGCAAGATAACATCTAGACATACACTGAAGTGACAACCATGTGAACCACAGGAACAGAAATACAGCTACTTTCAAAGGTGGGAAGTTTAATACATGAGCCTTCAAAGTATTGTGATCCTCATCAGCTGAAAAAAAATGCTTCATGGAGGAATGGTTTTGTTCCTAAAGTAAAGCATGGAGAAATCCAGCTAAACACCAGGTTCATGAGTTCTTAAGTCAGAAAAACTATCAAGGCAGACAGAAGTCAGTGTCTGTTTCATTAGGCTACTTCTGAACCACGAAAAAATTCACCCCAAAAGATCTAAACAAGTAAAAGAGAAATTTTTGATGTAATGTTGAAAAAATCCTAATGAATCCAAGAATATTAAAAAGAGGGCCATATCAGGGGAAATTCTGTTCCTAAAGCAATACTTATAAAAAAGATTTTCAAAGAAACAAATGAAAAAATAGGTGTTTCAGTACAGTGTTGTCTTAGTAGCTAAGTAACTCCTGTTGCCTTTGCCTTTATACGGTGGATAGTTTCTCTACAGGTTTTCTATGCAGGGTATGCAACACAGCAACATGTCCCTAGATTCAGAAGAGTAACATCTGCTCACACTACCTATCTTTCAAACAAGGAGTGCAATTGAAGCTGAATAGATAAATTCGACTTTATCTCATGGTCATGAAATGCTGCTAACCAGCTAGGAAACCAGATAGTAATTTTGGGTGATGCCTGTCAGCTGTGAATGCTACTATCAGATTAGCTGTCTGTTAGTTACATGTAAGCCTGTGAACAACTATCAGATGATTGTTTACTTGTGTCATTAATACCGAGTAGCTCAAGACTCAAACAAATGTCTCTCATGTGAAAGGTTACAGAATTAATGTAAGCCAAAAGAATGGTTATCCTGCAGGATGATGTTTCTGTTTGTTTTTGTTTTTCCCTTTTTATAGGTGAGCAAAATTCCTGGAAGGCTTACACTTTTTAGTTGTTTTAGAAGAGACGGTGTTTTCCACCACTAACAAACTGTTTCTTTTTAAAAAAATACAGCAGTTCCAACACTGGCTGATCTTTCTTGTTTCAAAGCTATAGGCTGCCTTGGTTGTATGCATTTTTTAAAAAAAATAATATAGGAACTGATTTTTTTTTCTTTTACTGACCATCTATTTTCTTGACTATTAAGGGTGCAATGTTTTCCTTTGAAATTTAAGGAAATATGTTTTCCTTTTATAGAAAACTGTATGTTAATCAAGGAACTGCTCTAGAAAGAAGTTCTTTCTCTACTGTAATATTCCAAAGCAGTTTCTCCATCAGAGTCCTCACTTTGGGAAATTAATTCTAGTTACATGCCTAGGAAACTACTCAAGGTATAATAGTCCTTAGCCAACGAACTTGACAGTATCCATGTAAGTATACAAACAAAATATGTTCCTGGTGAAAGAAGAACTTGTTTGCTAACTTTTATTCTGGAATACATCTCTCTACTTTGTTATAACCCTGCTGTTCAAAAACAGAGGATTATAATGTTAATACCAAGACAAGATGTAGTAATTCAGACACACAGTCACAATGCTCAGAGTGGGCTAAACCAAAGAATTATTGACGCTCACCCTCTAAGCAGTCTGAAAATAAACAAGATTTTGAAATTATGTATAAACAGCTTCTACTAGGGCTTCAGTTAACATGAACTCACAAATATTTTAAGTCTCAAATATGTGAAAATGAGTCCAAAATTGACTATGAAGGATAAATTTTATGGCTTGGATATGATTGAACTTGAGAGAAAGCATATATTGTTGCTTAGTGGTGTTATTGCTACTTCTATCAGTAGCAAACACATCCAAATTTGGATATACAGAATTATTCTATTTCAAAGAAAGAAGGGAAGATATAAGGGTGAGCACTGAAAACTGGTCCCCTAAATGCAGAATCTGAACTGGTAAATGCCTGCTTTTAGAGGGTATTGTATATTGAGTGAGTTTAATTTGAAATGAACAGTGTAAATCTGACTGGAAATAATTGTAGATGATGTAGTATGTTATTTAAAATGTGTTATTACCTAGATCTGTGGAAATAAGATGAGATAAATTATGCTTTCAGTGATGTAAGACTAGAACAGTACTACTCTAATATTGCAAAATGCTGCCAAAAGTGTGGATGTGTGTGTGTAAGAACAGCATCAAGACTCATCAGCTTCACAGACCTTGCCAATGTTGAGCTGTTTCTTAAAGATTTTCTTTTATTCTGCTGTGACTGGCATTGCTCCATGCATGATAGCAACACATAGTGCTTTCATACAGACAAAGCCCAATGTCCAGCAGATTTATTACCAAAACCCTTATACATGAGCAATGAGAAGCTAAACTTCAGACCCCCTTTTCCATGTTGTTCTGTTTCTTGCCTCACACACATTGCCCAAGCACTGCTATCAGCTATCTGATGGTGTAGACAAACCAGTGCTGATGAGTATAGCACCGTGATTGCTAACTGAAAAGGAATTGCCACTTCAGGTGGTGGCACCAGAGTGGCAGCCATGAGGAGTAAACCTGACTCTTGCATGTCTCAACAGGTCTCAATGAAGATAGCATCAGTGAATAGACAGACCACACCTCTGAGATTAAAGGTTTTGAGGACAGACCATTTCTATGTCCTTCTTCAGCACATTTCTAGTATACTTTTCCACTTGTCTGCAGAAAATACACGATTATAACATTTTTTAATGGGAAAAAAAAAAAAAAAGACTGCAGACTGCATGTTTAAGAAGCAGAGTACAAAAAGCTGTCAACACACCCAAGAAATTAAGATCTGGGAAGAAAAGGGATTGAGTTTTGAGGGGCTAAACTCTGGGGGCTACTCTCTGTCATTATGGTGACAGTGGATTTAGTCTTGATTGGGAGTGATAAAACTCAGTATCTATTCTAGGGAAGAAATAGTATGGAAGATACACTACTGAGTAACACTGTTATCTATTTGAATGTAATATTTCAAAATCTAGAGTTAAGAAGTTCTTTTTAGATAAAAAAAAAGGTGTGCCCATAGAACACAGGATAGGACAGATAGAAGATTTAGAGTCCAAACCTCCTTCTGTCCCCTGCTTCATGTAATTTCCAGCAAAATCATGAGTTTGGACTGTACCTAACTTGTTTGTACAAGGGGAAGGAATTAGAAGTATAAACCCAATAGCAAACCTCGGCTTGTTTTTTCAGACTGTAGTACTGTTCTTTTGCTGTCGTAGTTCATATATAATTTATTGCTTTCTTTTGCATTGTAAAGCAAAAAGGCAAAACACATGTTCTTGCACATGACACACTCTCTTCTGTGTCCTTCTTTTCTGTATCTCCCATCCTTTCTCCGATCATCATTGAGATCCCAAATCACATTATTCACTTTATATCGTGGCCAAATCTGAAAGGAACTTGGCCAGAGATAAAGGGTTGAGGGGGAGGGGTGTGGGGTGGTGTGGGGTGGTGTAAAAATAAAAAGGTTTGTTACTCAAGGGAGTTTTCTTTGCTGGATATCAAAAGGCTATGGCAAGCAATGAAAGCTATGAAAGAACAAGTCAGAGGAATCCTTTTAAATGGAAAGTTTAAAGAACTGCTATCACATGCTCTTACAGCATTAAAAAAAACAAAAAAATGAGGCTTTCTGTCCGAAAGGATCATCTAGAAATTATATTGGAAAGCAAGAGGAGTGAAAAACAAAACCTCAAGGGTTGAAAGCCAAATGGACAACTAAGAGTGAGTAACTTGGCTAGTTTTATAGAGCAGCTCTCAAGGAGATTCTCCATCAGATGCATCACTTCAGCTCTTGCTACTAATTTTTTTTCAGCCTGTTAAAGTGAATAGGAGGCTGACTTTAGTAGGAACACAACCAGTCCAGGCTGAACACTTTTAAATGTCCTCCTACCTCACCAGTTCTGAACAGCACCGAGTGCTATGTTAACAAACCTCTTCAGCTTCCTCTAATCATAAAGGGAATTTCATATGTCAGTAAAAGCTCAGTGTATTTATTAGGGCTGTTCAATTTACATTTGAGGAAAGAATTTCACAGCTGTATTTCTAAGGATCTTAAGCTGACCAAACAATTGCAGCCATTGTTGACATCAGGAAGCACTGGCAGCAGACATTTAGCAACCAGAGCTGTGTATTATGTATGCTGTGTAAACCTTTACTCTGATGCAAAACGACACTTTAAAATGCCGTCAGCTTTATACCATATATTTCTCACAGAACCTTCATTGTATGCACAAAAGCCTTCAACAGCTTGTGCTGCCATTCCTGGAATGGTCCTGGACAAGACAATCATTTAGAAGCACATTTTATCAGTGAGCAGATCTGGAGAGCTTAATAGGAACAATTGAAGAGAGGCAAGAGTTAATGCTGATGGAATGGCACATTTCCTGAAAGGCTTCTGCTTTCTGCTATGGGCTATTTCACTCAGACCTCCCACAGCCAGCTCTCTACAACTGTGGGTTTCTTTTATTCTTAATTTAGAACCCACAGAATACAGAAAAGTCAAATGAATTATCCTCTCTCATTTTTCTCTCTCTCCTAGCATTATGCGCCCATTCTGAATTTGGTTCCTTCTTGCAAGCTCCTTTAAAAAGGCTTGCAGTTTTCAGTGAGACTTAAAAACCTGATGTTTTTTACCAGAACCAGCTGGTGCTGTTAAAAGAGCAATTAAGAGCTTCCTTCTGCAGTCTTTTCTCCAAGCAGTGAAAACCAGGATGATTGCCGAGAACCTTAGGCTAGAGGAAATACCTGCCAGGAAAAGTTAGGTAGCAGTGGGGAAAAAAACCACTCTACAGGGAATTGGAATCAAAACTAAGACACAGGGTTGAATAAAAAGTTCTTTATTCATTCTTTGAATCTGAAAGGACAACTTATATGAGATTCGAGGTAGATAACTGGGACTGTATAATTCCCTTCTCTAAAATATTCTTCAGTTACTCAGCAGAATAATTCTGTATTCCTGAATATGAACCACATAAGGAATTGCATGCCTTTACTCCTGGGTAGAAACATACCAATATATGTTTCGAACATTGTTTGTAGGATTCAAAAAAAAGCTAAACCTACATTAAAATGTCAATATTTGAACTTTAAAGACATTGTATGGAGTGTCATGAACGTGCTTTTAAAGAAAGACACATCTTTATCTTAGTACTGAAAGGAGTACAATAGAGAGAGTGGAAAGAGTTTTAATAAGAACAATTCGCTACCACATTTTGGTCTGCAATCACTAAGATAAGCTAAATCCTCTAGGTTTGTGTCATCCATCTCCCAGACCATGTTCCTACCCTGAAGGTCTTCTACTCTGTTTCCTCAATTCAAAGTGAAGCTTCATTTGTTGTGAAGCAAACAGTGGAGAAATAAATGATGTTGCAAAAATCTAACCTGAGTGGGAACAAGTTACCACACACTATCTAGTCTGCCTGGATTTGCACTTGAAGTCTGTTTGCAATAAAACAAAAGTGAAGGTTGGAAGTAGGACTATGTTGCTTAACTGACCTTTACTTTGGCTACCAAACAGAAAAAACCCACTAAAGAGAATTGATGTGGGTTGATTTAATAATTTCCCTCTCTCCATTTTTTAATTCTCCTTAACAGCAACTGTTGCCAAACAAAACATTTGGTTTTTACCATCTACAAGAACAAGAAGAATCTGACTGCATAACTAAGGGAACTTTAATTTCACTGTAATCATTAGCTTATGTGTACTTTATTTCCATGTCATAAAGTGTGCTGTAACTGTTCGTCTGAGCATATTCAGTTTGGAAAGAAAATGAAGGGTCAGATTTCCCAGCATGCTAAGAGAAATGTAGTATTCAATAGAAGCAGCACTTACCAAGGTTGTGACTGCCATCCTGATCTCTGTGGAAACTTGGAATAGTATTTAAGATTGACTGGTGTCAATACCTCCCTACTGCAAAGCATACAGGGTTTAGGAGATCGGAGGAGGGTAGAAGAGATGAAACATGACACAGATACTAAAAAAAACAAGTTTTGTGTTATCTGCAAAACCGTAACCACAGAGTAGAATGAACAATATTGAGGATGCTTCAAAAGGATGGATAGATAAATGATTGGTGCTTTGGTGTACCTAGAGAACTTGTAAAAAAAAAGCTTAAAAGGTAGGCTGGAAAGAGGGAGGAATGCATATTGAATAATAGGGGAATTATACAACCTCCTGGTAAGAATCTCTTTAGAAAGTTTGGTTGGAAAATATCATAGAGTTCAAATAGAAGTAAAACAAACCCTTCAAACTAAGGTTCAGTTTAACAACAACAACAAAAATCTAAGCTACTTGAATGATCACAGAAGTAGTGGGCTCCTTCAAACAAAGCACATGAAAAATCACAGAATAATATGATATCCATAGAAAAATAATTTTAAAAGCCCCAGTTTTAATAAATAGGAAAATTATTTTCAAGTCATATTACAATATCTGTGTTTGGGAGAGAGTTCTAGTTCAACACTTGGCAAAATCTCTATCACTAGGCTTACAGCCCTATTCTTTAAGAGGAAGCAAAATTATAGTGAGAGGGATATGATTATGAAAGCAGTAGAAGAGGAGTAGTCCATTAAAAAAAAAGAAAAAGAAAGAGAGAAAAAAAAGAGAAAAAGAAAAAGGAAAAGAAAAGGAAAAAGAAAAGAAAAATAAAAGAAAAAGAAAAAGAAAA
>JAVSBS010020873.1:0-16100 GCA_033124195.1 Coracias cyanogaster
AAAGGTCTCCAGAGACGGAGACTCCTCAACCTCTCTGGGCAGCCTGTTCCAGGGCTCTGTTACCCTCACAGTAAAGAAGGGTTTCCATATGTTTATAAGAACATAAGAAGTGTTTCTTATGTTCATAAGAAGTCAGTTAAGCCTATTTCATGCAATGACCTAGACTGTGCTGTGAACCTCAGAGCTGACTGCAAGATCAGGGTTTTACAGTGGCAGAATCTACATCCAGGCCAAGAGTACTATGAGAAACTCAAGAGAATATAAAGGCAGTAATTTAATATATAACAGAAATTTGTAATGGGAACATTATAGCTATGTTGTAACATCCATGCTACTCAAAAAAACCACAAAGGAAATTGAGAACTAAGGTCTGAAACTCCATCTTTCACTCTGCCTGCAGACTCACTATTTATTTAAACCACTTTTGGAACAAGCTGCAGATCACAGCGTTCATTTTGCTCCTCGCTTTGCGTTCTAGCTCCTTTTGGCTTGTAGGCAACACAGTGAGTCAGAGCAGGAAACCAATGCAGCTCAAAACCAAAGGGACTAAAAGAAAAGGTTGGTTTTCATCCAGATCCATTCCTGATCCAACTCACTGTGCTGCTGGACCAGCTGGCACTGGCGTGAGGAGCACCAAGGGCAGGGGTGACAGCTCACTGGTCTCAACCACACCTTCTGGAAACAGCCTGCTCTTAAGTCAGCTTAAATCAGTGGTGAAAACACCATCTAGTTCATTGTGAATGACTTCACATTAGACAAATTAGCAGGTATTTTTAATGGTCCTGGGTATTACCTCTCTCTACAAACTCTGCCGGCCATTTTACTAAAGGATTATGGGTTAAAGATCTGTTTTTCAAAGGACCTATGATTCCCACCAAGATGATATTATATGTTGTAAAATTTAAATATGTGTTTATTGTGACTATTCTACTGCTACCAGAGGTTTCTGTTAACTCTAAACAAAGGGATTTGTTTAGATTATGGTTTCAGTGTTTGTGATAATTTGCTGTTTAAGATACCCAAAGCAACAAGACAGTATATATTTTGTATACTAAATACTGCCAAGCCAAATAAATTTTCTATATACGAGTTTTGCAAAACCAAAACTGCCTGAACAGATTTTTTTCTATGCCAGGTTTCAGTTTGCTTTTCACACGGGCATTAGTTATGCCAAAAAACACGGACCTGTGACATAGCACCGATGCAGAAGCTTCATACAGCAGTGCCAGCAATCCTTGTAGAGGCAAAGTAAAACAACTCAAGGTTGATACAACAGCAAAAGTCATAAAAAGGTGGATGTAAACAAAAGAGGTTTTAGGACTTCTGGGAAGGCTGGAACATAAATTGTAATAGGTAACTGCTTTGTTTTCTTTAGCTTTCTAGGGTAAAGGGAGTGACTAATACTCTGCAGAAGTAAAGTCAGTCCTGTAAATTATATATGCACTTATAATGAATATATTAAAACCAAACTGATAATCTAGGAGCCCTTTTAGTCCCATGTGCTGCTGAAGGAATCCCATTATTTTCATGAGAACACGTGAAGTATTTAAATTATAGGCACAGTTCAGGGATGTGAACAGCAATTAACATCAGCAGAAGATTTTATTTAACGTGGTTTCCTGCCATCTTGCCTTCCTGAATTAGCAGGAATGCATCCATTGGGAATAGGGGTCATCAGTGGCAGTCATCAGACCAGCTCTATCAAAATAGACGGGGCTTTGAGCAACCTGGTCTAGTGGGAGGTGTCCCTGCCCCTGGCAGGGGGCCTGGAACTAGATGATCTTTAAGGTCCTTTCCAACCCAAACCGTCCTATGATTCTATGATAAACAACATATACTGTGTAGCTTTTCATACTGAGCAAGTTACCCCAGGCTGCTGCGTCTGCAGCCAGTGGAGAGACAGACATTTCTAGGACATCATTCCCATGGCCTACTGCAGACAACTGCTTGGGATAAAATGATCTGCAGGATAAAACAACTGTACTGTCTGGATCTCTACATCTTCATTTGGTCAGGTTCATTCTGCTTCCCAGAGAGATCTCCAAGGGAAAGGGAGAGAGGGGGCCAAGGAACTATGAACTACTCAGTGTAACTCTGATTCCAAGATGGATAAGAGAACTGAAACACCCCTTGTAAGCAGTTACGGGAGAGAAGGAGCATCAGTAACAGCCAACGTGTACAAACAATGCCAGGCCAACCACAGTCACTTTAATAACAGGCTCGGAGTCTTGTGGTAAGCAGATGCAGCACAAGTTAACAGGACTTTTGAGACTGTCTTGCATGACACTTACACAAGCACGCCAGATAGTGCAGATGAAACGACTGCTAAAGGTCACACCAGTACTCACAAGGAAGGCAGGAAGATTTCTTTATCTAACTGGAAGGGTTTAAGACCGGTTCCACAGAGGCCTATGTTCTAATATCCAGTGTTTTCACTGATGATTTGATAAAGGAAGACTGAATAACCTGATCACATTTTCAAATGGCTCTTTAAGGGACAGCCTCAGAACTTCAACTCATCTTGAGAACTGCTGCAATGCTTTGAAAAGCAGGACGCACTTTGATATGGGTAAGCAGAGCGCGTTACACAATAATCAAATGCAAAAATAAAATGGGAAAGGATCGGCTTGCAGCAGCCATGCAAGGAAAAGACGTGAGAATGAAACTAAATGTCAGACAACAATGTCAAGATTCTTGGAAAAAAATCACACTATCTACAAATATAGGTAAAACATGGCAAATCTCTTCTACACGCTCCCTGGTTGGGTGCCAGCTGGGGTACTGCATTCAGCTTGGGGCATTGAACTTGAGAATGAACAGAGAGTCCAGAGAAAAACAACAATCTAGAAGTTCAGAAAAGATGACCTGTAACAAAGGACTTGAAAAAGTCCCAGTTTCTTAGTCTAGGAAAAAAAAAACAAAGACAGCTGAAGGAAAATATAATAACGGTGTCCAAACAGAATATGTTTTTGTAAGAAGGAAAGTGATAAACTATCTTCTGGCTCCACCGGTTATGGGGTAAGGAGTTATCTACTTAGCCTTTAGCAAGGAAGTCTTAGGCTGGACTTTAGGAGAACGTTCTGAATGTAAGAACAGTGAAGCACCAGCACACTTTGTTGAAAAAAACTGTAAAAACTTGTGTCTTGGGGGGTTTTTAGCAACAGGGTAAAAAAAACACATTTGTTGGGAATTATTTAGATATAGTTGACTGTGCTGTGGGAGGTGGGGGAAGCATTTTTAATGTCCTTTCAGACTTACTTGCTTTAGTTTCTACTTTTGTCCAATCCTTAAGGAAATATATTTAGTCTTAGTATGATAATTCAATGAGAAGTCTTTATATGTATGTTTTGTACAAAAGCCAGTTTATTAACTAATACAAATGTAAATTTGCTTTGACCTACCCCCCCCCCCCCCGGTAGCCTTAATTCTAAATTAGAAAAATTCCAAGGCAAATATTGTTTGAGTAATAATAAAGATTATGTATTAATCTTTGATGACTGGGTAGGAAGGAAAGAGCAATCTAAAAAAAGAAACACTGCTGCAAATCACAAAGTCTGTGTGGAACAGACTTACTGAAGCACTGCAAGGAAAACGGTCCCTGTGCTTTATTTAGAAATAGGCATTTCCAGGTAAATTCAAGGCTGCCTTTCTCAAAGTTTTTCCTGACTTCTCTACTCCTCCTTTCACTCTGATCAGTGAAGGCTTAATACCGATATGCTGGGGGTGCCACCTGCACAGCTCATAGGTCAGCAGTAAAACTGAATGCCCTTCCACGTACTTCAGAAGAAGAAAAAAAGCTGCCTACCTTATAAAACCTAATGGATTGAAGAGCAACAAGAAGGAATTCCCATCTAAATGCAAATCAAGGCAAACCCATTTTGAATGCAAGAGTAAACTACAAATGGTAATTTTCCCACCATTTGCTAGTGCTCCTTACTACAATTACAGTTTTATACAACTCAAGTAGTTAACAGCTCTTCTCCTGACGCGCTGTCAATGAACAATTTAGAATTTTTCCCAATGTATGTCACAGATAACGGTTATTCTGTTGCAATCTCTTTGTGCAAAATTAATTTAAAACACTTACTGCTTATTTTTTATTTAATTCAGTCTGGTTCATGAAGTGGAACAAGACAGAATTTATCAGAAAGAAAAGGTTTCATCGGCTGGCTAAACTGTAAATTAAACTTGTTTTCTGCTAGAGTGCGATAACTGATACCAGTGGTTTACGGCAGCTGAGAACACTAGAGTCAGTGAGGCTGAGACTGGGATCCCATCTCGGATCCCTGTATCCCTGTGTAAAAATGCTAACTGCATGGTGGGAAGGCTGCCTGTGGGCTGGCGGTCCACGAGGCTGTTCGGTGGTCAGAGAACACGGGCAGTCCCAGGGAAGAGCGCTGGGCCTGCTCTGGTACCTAGTCCTCCTTACCTCAAAAAGCTTGGAGTGAACACAGCAGCCGTGCAGGAGTTGTAGTTTCTACCATTTATTCTAAGGAACCTCTGCTCCAGCAGCAAACAAACTAGTAAGGAAGTGGGTGCCTCACACAAAATACTGGAGTCAAGTTTTTTCTTCCTGTACCTGGAAGGAATGCAATAAAATTTGCTCTAGGCTTTTGAAACACTAAATGTTCTAATCACATGAGTGCGTAGCGTATAAATGCAGGTGGTCCCAACTCAGAGATTACCATTTGTTAACGACACAGCACCCAAATCCCTTAAAACCTGGCGCTGAAAACGCTTCTGTATCTGCATTGTCTGTTCTCTGCTGGATCCTTACTGGTGTCCGTTTGGTGCTCAGTCCCTGATCTGCAAGGCCTTCAACGAGTTAAGAGACACAACGATCCTGCAGCAGGTATGAAAGTGATGGAGCAAGGTTATATATTCTGTATGTGTTTCTAATACTGCACAGTGAGGCTGAAGATGGCTCTAATGATTTCCAAAACGCGCTGGGACGCGTTCCTGTGTAACCTGCTCCTAGCAGGGGGGTTGGAGATGATCTCCAGAGGTCCCTTCCAACCCCTACCAGTCTCTGATTCTGTGATTTTAAAACAACTCAAACAGATAAGAACTGCACCCTGGAAGGATTTTTTTTTTTCATCATCAGAATATGACCCACCCAGTGGTCCTAAGCAGGAGTCCCTTCATGTGCAACAGAGAACACCTATATATTACTTTTACATTTTATAACTAGTAACCAGCCTCCCACTTCAGGTACCCTCCCACATAACAGTGGCTGTAATATTAATCACATTACAGAGTTAATTATTAGTGATAAGCAGTCATAGCTGGGGATCTCTAGTAGGTTAAATGGATAATGTAACTGGAACAACAATCACATTTAGCCAAATCCTAAAACCAAAACAGAATACAGGAGCGCATTCAGCACTAGGAAAGATGATGAAATGAACAGATTGCATTTGTACTCAATCTCCGCTGCAATTACAGTACAGAGCGTTGAAATCTGTTTACCCTGAAGACATGGGAACTGAATGGAGCGATTTCACATTTTTAATGGAGAGCCCATCCTAAATATTTCTGTATGAAAGTGAACTGGCAGTTTAGTCCCAGCAAGTTCTGTCATTGACATAACTGAGAAACAAGATAGAATTACAAAACTTCCTTTGATCTAACACAGAAGCAAAGAACCTCTCTTATACACGGGCAGTGTCCTGCAGCACCTCACTTTGAGAAAAAAAAAAAAAAGTACCAGTGATAGAAGAGTAAAGCACTTACAAAATATAAACTTCAAAGGAAGTAAAAGACTAAAGCATCATCTAGATCCTCAGCCAAACTCTTCTGAGAGAAGTCAAGGCAGAAGCCGAGAAGAGGCAGGATTTGTTTATATAACCTCTCATCTCTAGCTGTATGTCGGATTGTGTATCACTCTGCAACTCAGATAAGGCAGAGTTGTGAGTCAAGAATACCAGAGGCATTTTCTGCATAAACCTTTGTGGCCAGCATTCATTCCTCAGATTACTCATGTAGAATATAGGTGGAGTCTGAATCAATATTACCAGTGTGACACATTAGTAATCAAACAGCCCAACAACTTAAATTCTGTCCATTTGAACGCACAGTTCAGAAAAGTTAAGTACTGGTGAGGAATTAACTCGAGTTTGTTAAGAATACTGATGTTACAAGTGTGCTACCTGATTCTGCAAAAACAGGGATGCTGCTTAGTTTTAATCTGTTCCAGAGTTTTTAAGTGTTCTTATCTTCAATGTCTGTTATCATATATGCTCGAAAAGATCTACTTGAGCTGTTTCCACACATACACTTGAGTGCTCCTTAGTGTCTCTGGAATGGGACCGACCTCTTATCACACTGAGGGGCACGGTTAATGACAAGGGGAAATTATTGCTGGAAAAAGCTGCAGTAATCAGGTAATAAGCATGATTACAGTAGATCCTTTGTTGTGAAAAATGTACATTTAAAAAAAACCCAAAGGACAGATTGAAGTAATACTAACGCTACAAAACAGATAAACATCCCGTAATTTAAGGTGAATGGCAAGGAAGAGTAAGCGTGAGCCCACATGTACGTGGATTTTTGTTCACTGGCATTGAATACAGAATTTTTTGTGTTAAAGTTAAGCACTCAAGTTCTTTAGCTGGCCTGAGGCCAGAGTACCAATGAGTAACACGCAGAACAGAGGCCGCTGAGAATAACAAATTAAAAAGTCTACTCAGTGCCAAATCTGATTTAAATAAAAACATTTACTATGCACTATTTCGGCTTTCTTCATCTTAGCATTATGTTTCAAAGCCTCGGTCATGGATAGTAACTTCACTGTGCAAACGCTTATTACACCAGCTTTCAGTGATTATATTTTTGAAACTTAAAATGAAACACCTTTTCCCTAAGAAAGCCTGAAGTTAATTGATACCACACTTCAGGCGTGAGTAAACTACACAAAATTCTCGTAACCTATTAGTAGTTATACTGTAATTTTCACAACCATCAGCAGCAGTTTTGAAAGGCTGGAAGTAGATCTATTGAGCCTAGATGTTAGCAGGACGATGCAGGTCAGAGTTACATGGGTGGTTTACTGAAAAAATAGGTGACCACCTTCAGTTCAGAGCTGAATCACCCACAGTCTCCACAAAACTTCTTCGAGAAATGCACATAGGCCTGGACTGCACAAATATTTCACTCTGTGACAGGAGCTGCACTAAGAAGCAGGTAACAGGCTGAACATGGAGCAAATGAGCTGCGCTGTAGAGGTGGCCACTTTCTGCAGAGCTTATCATGACTAAGGATCTCGAAAGGGGTACAGGAGGATTATTTGAAAGCAATCTCAAAGAGGCAGGCAAAGATAATGGAGTATTTTTCAGTGCAGTACTAGGAGGACTTTAAACAAACACCTAAGGACTCCCTCGTAGCACTCAGGGCATGTGTGTTTGCATTAGATTTCAAGCCCACCCCACAGCTGACAAACTCTAGGCATGAGTGCCATCAGTGGCCCCACTAAAGCTTGTGAAGCCTGTTATCTCAGAGTAGCTACTCTTACGCATAGACAAACCAATGTATTAATAAACTGCCTTGAACACAGAGCCTATAGTTGACCTTCAATCTCCAAATTAATTTTTTACAAAAAGCTGTTTTTCAGATGGCACTGAATCGATGTAACTTGAGGGACCTAACCCTTTTCCTGAACTACTTCCAGATCTACTGCTGATCCCTCCAAGCCTAATTTTTGTGCACTGCTTTTCTGTTGTTATGCACAAAAGAAATCTGCAGTGGCTATCTTCCTTCTGTCATGCATGCTTTCCATTTTGACAGCCTCCTACCTATATCCTTCCATCATTTCAGGTGTGCTACAGGTGAAACCAGATCATCCTCTGTACTGGTTCTGTGGTTTGACACCGGCTGGAAGGACTGAAGCAAAGACTGTGCTAAGCAAGAAGCATATCAAGTGTCTGAGCTAAATGTTTTATGACTACAAACAACGTCATAAGGAGACATGGGAATACTGGTAAGGCTTTTCCCTGTATTGCAAGAACTAGAATTGCAAAGAATTGAAATCACTTCCACACTAGGGACCTGGGATACACTTCCAGCAAGCCTGCCACCATGCTCATGTTACTGCAGAGCTCATGGAGATGCGGACAAAAAAAGGTATTTACGGGCAGTGGATGCCTGTAGTGTGGATGTGGCAAACACTGTGTTCACAAGCATGTAAGCTTAGAAGCAGATTCACTCTGTAGTTAAATATCCACAATGAGCTGAAATTCTTTCTTGACATGCTTCCCTAGGGCTCAGAAGAGCAGCCCACTTTACAGTGACCTTTTGTATAAATCTTGATGTGCTCTGAAAACATGACAGCTTCCTACACACAATTACAGGCTGCGGTGCAAAAGCCTGTTGCTACAAACTTTAAATACAACACGTGCTATCTATGCTTAACTTATCTTAAGCCATTTGCAGCTTCCGTTCAGAATTTGAGTTCTGTGGAATATTTTTGTCTATTTATCATCATAACATCTCTTTGACTTAAGAGTAGAGTAACCCCGTTTTTTTTGTAAATGGGAGACTGAGGCACCGGGAGACCAAGTGACTCAGAGCTGCACAAGTGATCTCTGACAGGGCAGATTGCTGCAGCCAGTTCTCTCTCATCTCCAAAGTATGTCCAGCTACTGGCATTCTATTTTTCTCTTTTTAAGCTCCTGTTTTCCTTAATGACTCTGCAACTGAAACGCTCTTTGAATTCCAAAATTTCTTCTCTAAAACAGCAACAGCCAAAGGCTTGAGGCCGTGAGAAAAAGAAGGAAGGTTGAGGAAGGTGTCCTTTTCTTGAAAATGTAACCTTGTACCTCTAAAATCTTGGATGATGGAAGAAACTACTTGGTGACCTGTTTGTATGATGTCCTCTTGTACTACAGCCATGCTTGGTGTCATCTTGCTGTCTTTTTCTGAGAACGTATTCCAGGAAAGAAAGTTGTGCGCTTTCCATGAAAACTATTTCTCGCTGTGCTCCCTAAGAAGTCAGCTCTGGCAGCGTCCTGTCCCTGTGTGCCACAGTCTCTTGCGCGGTCATTATCAGCATGCTTAAGGGAAAGGGGTAGGATGAAACCTGTTGTCTTCTTTCATAAGCCGTATCTTTATCGATAGCTGTTTCCATTTATGTAAGGACCTGGATCTTGAGGTAGTACACACCGTGAATGTTTCCAAGTAAATACAATCCCAACACCCAAAGCTTGAAAGGCCAAACACACAACAACAGCAGGCAGATAGCAATCTTGCAGCTGCTGCTCTCCCTGCCACTCAGTGATTAGCTATTTTCCACTGTCCCCAGGAGCTCTGCCAGATCTTTCCTGATGCCCAAGCTCTCTCCCTCAGCTAGTCTTTTCTAAACTTTTAATGTTTCCCCCAACTCTCTTTTTCATCCTCTGGTTGTCCATCAGCTTCCTTTCTCATCTAATAGACAATAAAAATCGTACAAAGACCCTGATCCATCAAAGTGACCTGACATGCACATAGCTTTAAGTGCTCTACTCCAACAGGACTACCAATATACTTAACCATACATTTAAGTGCTTTCCTGGATGAAAGCCATCACCACAGTGACATGAACCAAAACAAAACAGCACCTGAGATTCAGCAACATAAATATATAACAACCTCAACCACACTCAGTGCTGTAACCTTCAGGTTACCTTTCTTCAATGCTTTCTGTCATTGCTAAGCTGTGTTATGACTACACTTAAAATCTATTCTGCAAGCATATACTGGAAGTAGCACTTAGGAACAATCTTGTTTAAGCCAATGCTTTCTTACGGTTTTAGAATTTGCCTGGCCTGTTTTGCTAGATCAGGCTCTTGGACAATAAGGTCCTCAGGGCAAGAACCATGTTTCTTTTTCTGCTTGACTCATACATGCTCGTACACCACAACACAGCAATTAGTAACTTTTTGTTCTGAGGTACAAGGAAGAAGGCTTTCTGCATACCACAGATGCCCTGGCTTGTGCAGTTGTAAGTGAAAAAGTACAATAGATAAAAATTTCAAAAGTCTGAGGTATTAAACTTATCACTGGCAATTTACTGTAACCTTAAACATGCAAAAAGACTGAATTAAAACCTCCCCTCTGGAATTCTGCCCCTTCTCTCCTTTTGCTGGCCTTCTGCCTCTGTTACCTTTTCTCTTTTATTCTCTGTTGATTACTTCACTGGTTTACACTTCAGCTTATAAGCCCCATATGGCAGGAGCCTCGTCCTTTGTTAATCATAAAATAAGATTATGCGTACCTTAGGAACTGTACAAATCATTATTCTCTTCCAAATGTCTTCTGCGTGGCCCCACCCTCAGTTCCAGCTGAGAATGCTGTTGTGAACAAGCTCAAAGAATAAATATTTTGCATTCATTTCACCAGCACAATGGAAACATTTTTCCAGGCTGCTGCCAAGATGGTATCTAGTCCTCTTCTGAGTCAGCAGCCCATGCAGCTGACTTTCAAATGGCCAAACTTGCTTGATTGTAATCTTAAAAGAAAAAGAAAAAAACAACACAGACACAAGCTGTGTTTTTAGAGCGCTGTATTGCTCTCCCCATGCACAAACAGGTAGTGACACTGTAAAATGTGAAAGCTGGGGGCAAGAAGCTGTTCAGAAGTGAGTGTTATTTGAGATGTCCCCTTTATTTCTCCCAACTTCAACAGTTTATTTCATCCAGAGGAAGGGACTGGGGAACGTCATGAGGAAGTGAGAAAGGAATATCACTGCTTTAGGTAGTTCATTTCCTTTTGGTATCAGCCAGATTTTCACATTCTTTAAAGCTCTACTGGCCATCAAGACAGCGTATATAAAAATACAATATAGACAAAGAGATGAAGATGGCGAGGGATTCGTAGAGTTCCCTTCCATATGCATTTTTTGCTTGTTCTTAGCTGTATTTTCCATCTAGTCCAATACATAAACAGGAGTGGTGCAGCAGAACAAGCTCAGAACTCTGCATCTCTCCTCCATTCTCATGGGAAGACTTTGGTCTATGATCTCTATTGCTTTGTGAATAAACAGCCTAGATGGTAGATAATTTTTGTGTTCCAAAATTGACCAGATATAGCTGGTAAGAAACTCTCAGTGATCCTATATGAAGCTGCAGCTTTACATTAAATCAGAAAATATGTATTTGGCTTCTAATGACTAATAGAACTTACTCTTATGAGAAGTTCTGATCTTCTAGCAAAGTAAGAGGATGCTTACTAAATAAACAAGTCTAAAATTCAGAAATAAACTGCCATGAGGAATCAGTTCAATGGGTAAAAGCAGGCTGTCAATCTTAAAGCACCCTCTTACGTCATGTCACTGACTCAGAGTGCAGGACTTAGGGTGATACAAGTAACTCAGCTTTAAGCCACTAACTCTGTCTTCAGAATGCTGGGGTCATGATTTTGGTACCAATGTGTATCTTAAAAAAGACTCATAGATGCTCTAGTTTTAATTGCCTTAGCTACTTAGAGCCTTATGAGAGCTGGGAAGTGATTGGACTCGGCATTCTGGCTATTCATTCCTTCCACCTAGCCTTCCTCCTTTTGATCTAGGACTTGGAGGGAATTGTAGGACTTTATGCCATCAAAATAAATTCTCCACTGAGCGAATCCATAGACAGTCGATTAAATTATCTCTGTGGCTGCAGAAAAAGCCACAAGCTGACACAGACACACATTTCCTTAGGGCAGAAAAAGACATCTTTATGCAATACAATTTCTCTGCATCCTAAGATTGATTGCCATGAATCTGAACGCTGCCACCAGAATACAAATACATTAGGAAACCAGTCTTTCAGGAGGGTATGACTGGCTGGTTTTTCTTCTAAACCAAATAAGTAGCTTTAAACAAAAACGGACAAATTAACCAGTAGAAAATGGATCGTAAGATGTTTGTTGCGTACTTTAAATACTAAGAGGGGAGGAAAATATGAAATGTGATACAAAAGATACGACTGATAGGGAGAAAGTGAAGTGGGAAAACAGAATATTAATACAATGGGAGCTGTAAATAAAAAGAAGTTATGTGGTATAGCTGAAGCTTTCTAGTTTTGCAATGTTCCATTCCAAGTGAGTTCACTGGTTCGTTTATTCTTTGTGTCTCACTGAATCTCGCTATGGACTTTCCAACACTATTAAATAATTCTCCTGTGAGCCTATATTCCATTCAGTGGAGCTACCACGATGCTCTGTCAAAGGAGACTGAAATCTAATCAGGTGGGCTCAAAACATTTTACCATTGATGTTGTATGTAATCGTTACATAGTTAGTTTGCCAAAAATTTACTCCTTTATTAGGTTTGCAACTAATTAGTTACATGCCAACTGTGGGACAAATATAGACCCTTGTTAAATTAAACACGCTTTCACGTGGACAGCAACAGTTCCAGTAGGGAGACATGTTTAAACAATGACAGCTTCCAGACCATATTAGAGAACAGAACCATCTCCCAAAAGCAGTGCTGGTATAAAAGCACTTTAAAGTAGCCTGGACAGAACACTGCAAGAGCTTTCCTCACTGGTAGAGGACAGCCTCTCTGGCTCTAATTTCTGTGATCCATTTACTGTGGTGTAAGTCAAAGCTGAGTCACAGTAATGTCTTGGCACTCTTATATTTTGCCTTAAACCACATGAATGCTGAAATAGGGAGTTCTTGTACATTTGCAAACCGGATTCCTTTTTTCCCAGCCTGTGCTTTTTTTTTTTTTTTGTAAGACAACATCAGAATCAAAGAACACTTTTCTGTTCTCGTCATCAGATTTAAATCTCATTAATCAGCCAGCTAGATCTGGAGCTCTGATAGGTGGCATGGCTTTTTGGAGAGAGCCACACTGAAGGACCTGCTGCACATATCCTGGTTCCCAGGCTCCTTGCCAGCAGCAGGGTGTGATGTAATCGCCTTTCACGCTGAAAAACTTAACAGCCCTGGTTTTGAGTTTACTACATTTTGGCTAAGAAACAGCATGAAGAGCCTTGCAGGGAAGTGCTACTGTTTGACAAGCAGGTAGCTGCAGAAACAGGCTTGTTTCCCTCTGTATCTAGGACAGGAAGAGAGTCACAGCTGCACGTTACTCTCTCCTCTTCTGTACGCTGGAGCAGCAAGGACTGGGTAAAATGAATACAGACTGGACTCTTCCAGTCCCTCCTGTGTGCTATATCTGCAGTTTTAACAGGTCTTGTTTGCACAAGCTTAGAGGAAGTCTCAGACTACCTTCTGGCTGAGAGGCCTGCTTTTCAAGGACTTGCTCAAATTACTTGATTCAGAAGTTATTTGGAGAAGAGTGGTTAACTACACAATATGGAAAGGGCCATCTGTGAGCATGTTCTGCCTTTGCCACTTCTTCTGAGCAGAGGAAGCCCCAACCCTGTTTTTCACCAAAAGAGAACTCAAAGGCAACTCCTCAGTTTGGAGCTACCACCTTCCTTCTCTGGCCTGGACTCCTCTCGTGCTGGGGAAGAGGAAACCCATAAAGGGCAGGAAATGATGTACCACAAAAATGTTTGTTTGCAGGAGATAGCAAATACTGCTATTTTCACAGTGTCTTATCCATGAATAGAAGAAGGAAGGATGAAATGAAAAGGATACAACCACATTAAGCTCAACATACCACATTCCACTTTAAAATACGGGCAAAGTGGAAACAGAGCAAACATGTTCGTTATTGAATTTGCAACCTCTCTACATTCCTTTCATGGTTAGTAATGTCACATTAGAGAAGAGTTATCATTTACTACTTACTGCCTGAAGGTTACGCAGTCCAAACAAGACAAGGCCAAAGTACAGAGTCATGAACTGTACTGTGTAAAATCCAATTGCTCCTTCCCCATTTAATGCAGCGCACAGTAATCTTTTGGTATAGCTTTGATCTCTTATCAAAGCTGAATTTCTCGTTATAACCTTCTAACTCAACCACCAGGACACCTACCCACCCAGAGGAGAGCCTGTAAGAGCTGCTGCAGTGGTGTGCCACAGCCTCATCCCAGATAGCTTTGGGCATCTAACAGAAGTGCCTCAGAAATGCAATGCCCGGAGTTGCTCCCCTTATATTTGGTGCAAAAGGCTCTTCAGCCCACTGAAGATCTGATTCATCCCCTGTAAATGCTTCTCTGTGGGATGTAGAGACAACTAGAGCTACTATACTCCCAACGTAAGCAGCTCAGATCAGTTTCTAAAGTTAGGTGGGATAAATCCAGACCTTAGTGATTATCGCAGCCATCCATTTAGCATGAGGTTAATTACTTAGGTTTGTATACTGTGTTGGGATGATGCTCGCTGAAGGAGGATCTCCCTCCATCAGGAACTGTCTCCTGCTTTTTATTTCCCTAACCAGAATCTCAGGCTTAAAAATCACATCAAGATAGAGACTGTTCTAAGAGCACCTAAAACATGAACAACTTTAATTGCATCTGCTGGGAAAGAAATATTTTTATTCTTTCCTCCATGCCTTCTCTCTTACTGCACAGATTTAACCATTCTGCACCACAGTCTCAGATACAGAAAAAACAAGCACACAATCAGCTTCAAATGCAGTTAATTATAAAAACAGGCTAAGATTAGTTCCAAATCCTGATACTGCACCTTCCTATAGTTATTTGCTATTCTCTGGATTTTTTTGATAATAATTCCGGGACTGGGTTCAAGGGTTCCTCTGTGCTACAGCAATACATATAGCAATCACGAATCATTTATAATAGTTCTGGGATCTCACACGTTATCATCACTAGTTAAACAATGTAATAAGTAAATGAGATTTAGGCTGACAGAGCCCTGTAGATAAGCGACAACTTCTCATTTCAGATGTCAACATAGAAGCTTCCCTGTCATTAAACTGATCATTTAACAGCATGGCCACTATGAAACCATTTGTCGTATAATTTATAGTGTGTTTTTAAGATAATTCAAATTGTTATGCCAAGAAATGGTGATCTAAGTAAACAAATTGAGTTTGCCTTTTACCGATTTGTTTATAGCATGTGCATTGTGAAAACATGTACTTATTAACACCCAGCCCAGAATACGTGAAATGTTTGAAATACAGTATTCCAATCAAGAATGTTGGTCTACTGCTGTCATATTTGTAAAGGAACGGGACCGAAAGACACAACAGTCCTGAGTGAACATCCATCAGCTTCAGATTCATGCCCTCCTGCAGAAACGTTGCCTTTCTCTCCCTCAGTTTCTCCTACTAGAAGAGCCTGGCAAATCTCTCTCTCTGGTCTCTGTTGAAAATTCAACATCCAGAGCTTTGTTCCTCACAGATCTGTAGCTGCTGACATTTGTTCCCAAGTAAGCTAAAAGCCTAATGATTCACTGGCAGCCCTGCACACTCACTGTTCTCAGATAAAAATGACTGCAGAGGGTACAAAACAAAGATAATCAGGCTCTATACATCCTATGTATTTCTGTGTCTTCTGAACAGGAGATAACTGAGTCCAACATACCAAGTTTCCATCCAGACTCTCTCTTGCACATCTATACAACCACAACAGTTGATAAATACTTGCAGAGAATTCTGTTTCTTTATTCTGGCATGTTCTACACAACTTCGTATTGTCCAAATCAGCAAATAATTAAAAACGAAATGAACTTTTCAGTCAGTGGAATGTGCTAAGATTATGTTGTTTCCCTATTTCTATTCTAACAGGTACAAAAGACCCCTCTGTAGCTTCGTAACAAAGACAAACACATTCATATGCAAATAATGTGACTGACGGGAAGCTACCAGGAATATTTTTGTGTCCTACAAGCCTTTGAGTTTCATATTTTTTTTTATCCCAAGACTACTACTTACATGGAAAAGCAGTGACTTGGCTGGAGAAAAGTTACTGCTAGAGTTCCCTAATTATAAATGTGGTCTTTTAGTTTTATTTAATACTTCAATTATTTATATTTGCATAGCAGCAGAACAGAAAGATTTTATTTTGTAGGGAGTTTGGCTTGCTTAATCTAGAAAAGCAAAGCTTGTACAACAGCATGTAACAAATACTGAATGAAAATGGCTATTATTTATAAGAGCAAATGGTCATAACCTGTCCGTGAAATAAATTAGGTTGAAAATCAGAGCCTTCTGACAGAAGGAGTCCCCAAAATAAGGCCTATGTTTTATTGGATGTGTG